>JAWQEG010009385.1:0-19483 GCA_033782935.1 Petrolisthes cinctipes
CTTCACAAACTCTTACTTCATCGCCACCAATTGCATGTCTGCTTGCCTGCCCTGTCTGCCTTACCTTCTATATTCCTGCCATTCCTTCCTTATAATACTTATTACCCGTACTTCATAACACCTAACTACTGGCCCTTGCCACCATTTCCTTCCTTCCCTTCCTCTCCTTTCCTTTTTCCTTCCTTCCCTTCTTCTCCGTTCTTTCTTTCCTTCCTCTCCTTTCTTTCTTTCCTTCCTCCTTTCTTTCTTTCCTTCCGCTCCTTTCTTTCTTTCCTCTCCTTTCCTTCCTCTCCTTTCTTTCTTTTCTTCCTTTCCTCCCTTTCTTTCCTTCCTTTCCTCCCTTTATTTCCTTCCTTTTCTCTCTTTCCTTTCCACCCTTTCCTTCCTTTCCCATCCTTTCCTCCCTTCCTTTTCTCTCCCTTCCTTCCCTTTCTCTCCCTTCCTTCCCTTTCTCTCCCTTCCTTCCCTTTCTCTCCCTTCCTTCCCTTTCTTGGTGCCTGACCCTCCATGTGTAGTGTGGGTGACTTAGGGTGGACGTTGACCTTGACCCTGGGACTGGGCTACTGCATGGACGTCTCATTTGGGTAATTGTCCTCATATGTCATTCTCTCTCTCTCTCTCTCTCTTTTTTTTTTTTTTTTTTTTTTTTTTTTTTACTTGAACAATTACTTTTTATTCTTTGTAAGTGTGTTCCTTTCCGGGAATTTTTAGGCTAAAGGCTGCATGGCTAGTACCGCCTATCTTGAAACCCACCCGTTTACAAACTCATCACCATACTGTAATGTTCAATGGCTATGATACAAGAATACCGCCACCCCACTCAATCTTCCGTGTCACTGTCACGGACACTGCTAAGCCACCTATGCACCAGCAACTTAAACCTCTGCAACCCGACCGTAGTATTGGTAAGATTATTTGGGCAGCTGTCTGAGGCAAGTAGGCAGTTCCATAATCTCGTGGACACTTGTGTGAATTGTCTTTGGTGGTGAGTGGAGTGGGAACGAGGCAAAGCCAGGGCACCAGGCTCTGCAGCCACAGTCTTGGTAAGCACCTCTGTACGGCGTTCAGCCTGCCGGAGCTGATTTAAGTGAGGTGTCCTTCTTACTTGTGCCTTTAAGAAGGTGGTGAGGCCTGCAACGTCCCGGCGATATGCTGTAGACACTGCAGAGCACCCGGCTGCCTCTGCTGGCCATCCCATATGGGAAGAGGAGGAGATAGTGGAAAGGAAAGGAATGCGAACCTTTCTCTCTAGAGGCAGAGTATAGGGATGGGGCGGGTATGGGCTCTGAGGGGTAGGAATGGGCAGTAGAAAGAGGGAAGAGTTTGTTAGGTGAGGCACAAGGGAGAGGCATGCTGGGTATAAGACGTGTTGTGTGAGGGCATGGAGGATAGCAGGACAGTTCGCGTTGTGAGGAACAGGGAGGGGCACTGGAAGGAGAAAGGGAGAGTGAGGGAGGGAGAGGTGATGTGGGTATAGGGAAGGGAAGGTAATGGAGAAGGAGGGAGGGAGAGATGATAGGGGTATAGGGAAGGAAAGGTAATGGGGAGGGAGGGAGAAAGAGATGATGAGGGTAGGGAAGGAGAGAGAGAAAGAGAGGGAGGGAGGAAGAGGTGATGGGGGTAAGAGAGAGAGAGAGAGAGAGAGAGAGAGAGAGAGGTGGGGTCATTAGTGGTGTTGCTGTGAGCTCTGGACAGCAAGATTATGGATGCCGCACACCACAACGAATCTAATACTCACCCAAAAAAACTGGAGGTGCGCCCGATGCTAGAGGAGGAGGAAGAGGAGGAGGTGGTGGAGAAAGAGGTAGGAGGAGGAGGAGGAAGTGGTGGAGAAAGAGGGAGGAGGAGACGGGAGGAAGGGAGGAGGGAAGAAAGCTAATTTTCGGGAAGAGTGAGGAGGGATTTCGTTGAGTTAGATTAATTGAAGAGAAATATATCGTAAAGGAGAATGTTGTTTTGTTGTTAATGCAGATTAATACATTACAAGTCGTTTTGTTTAATTATATATATTTATGCAAATCTATCTATTGATATGTAAACTGAGAGAGACATATATACTTGTTTGTCTATAAATTATAAGGTTACAGATTTGTTGTAAGTGTACATTGTAAGTTGAAGTTACAATGACCTGTAATGAGTTAGCATCAACAGAGCTGGGATGCTAACCTGCCGTGGATTGAATATGTCTTTATAGGAAGCATATATTTCAACTATGAATTTGCCATTGACTCGTATCCCAACCATTTGATTGTTTGGAAAGTTTTTGTTCAGGAGCTTACCACCCAGGTTGATCCGGGTGGTAATGAGGTGAGGGAAGGGAGAAGACAAGGAAGAAGAGGAGAGAGAAGATGTAGATATGAAGGAAGGTATGAAGCAAGGTTGGTATACATCTTTGAGAGAGGGTCTAACGAGCTAATGAAACGGGAGGAAGTGTGGAAGAGGAAGTAAAAAAATAAATAAATGAGTTTAGAGAAGGAAAAAGATTAAAGGGGATGAAGAAGGAGTGGGTGGATGGCGGTGAGGGATCAGGAGAGTGATGAGAAAATGAATAAGAGGAAAACCAAGAAGGAAAGCAAATAACAGAAGGGCTTCTGGACTGTAACGAGGTTATCAGTCATCTAAACTACTGTACTGGTCTACTGGGATGAGGAAAGGTTGGAACAGAGAGAAGGATGAGGCAGTGGGTTGAGAGGAGGAGGATGGGGAAGTTAGCTG
Source organism: Petrolisthes cinctipes (assembly GCA_033782935.1). Classification (NCBI taxonomy): domain Eukaryota; kingdom Metazoa; phylum Arthropoda; class Malacostraca; order Decapoda; family Porcellanidae; genus Petrolisthes; species Petrolisthes cinctipes. Next base: position 2,716 of record JAWQEG010009385.1, read on the forward strand.
GGAGGAGAAGGATGGGGAAGTGGGCTGAGAGGAGAAGGATGGGGAAGTTAGCTGAGAGAAGGATGGGGCAGTGAGCTGAGGGGAGGAGGATGGGGAAGTCAGCTGAGAGGAGAAGGATGGGGAAGTTAGCTGAGAGGAGGAGGTAGAAGGAAGGAAGTGGGTTGAGGTGAGGAGGAGGAGGAGGATGATGGGGAAGTCAGCTGAGAGGAGAAGGATGGGGAAGTGAGCTGAAGGGAGGGGAGATGGTAGAGAGAAGTTAACTGAGGGGAGGAGGGGGGAAGAGGACGGGGAAGTGGATTAAGAGGATGATGATGATCGGGAAGTTGGCCAAGAGGAGGAAGAGGAGGAGATACTTGGAAGAGAAGTAAGGAAGTTGAAAAAGAAAGGCGATTGAAAAGTAACAAAAAGAAAATGAGAGAGAGAGAGAGAGAGAGAGAGAGAGAGCATGGAGGGAGAAAAGAGGGCGGGAGTGATGATGAGGGAGATGATCGGTGCGTGGCGGGAGGTGTGTGTGTGTGTGTGTGTGTGTGTGTACATCGTCTGCCGTGTAAGTGTGCGTATAATTGCTTGGGTATATAATTGTGTGCACGTGAATGGACATAATGTTATTCGAATATAGTGTGTACGTAGAATCTTTGCTTATGATCATCAGTGTGTGCGATTCGTGTGCGTTTTATCCCGCGTGCATGAACGTAAATGATTCCTGTGTGTGTGTGTGTGTGTGTGTGTGTGTGTACTTGGGTATGTATATATAGATGAGTGTAATGTATTTCCCGGTATGTGTGTATGAGTATATATGTGTGTTTGATGCATATGATGTTGTTTGTTGTGTACGTATGTGGGGGTGCATGTATGTGTGTGTGTGCCTGTGTACGTGTGTGTGCGCTCCTGTGTACGTGTGTGTGTTTGTGTGTGTGTGTGTGAGAGAGAGAGAGAGAGAGAGAGTGTGTATGTGTGTGCGCCTGTGTACGTATGTGTGTGTGTGTGTGTGTATGTGTATGTGTATGTGTGTGTGCGCCTGTGTACGTGTGTGTTTGTGAGAGAGAGTGTGTGTGTGTGTGTGTGTGTACGTACGAGAGAGGTACTGCATCGCATGGCTAGCCCGCCTGACCCTCGGAGCTGGACCGGTTTCAAGCCTCACGTCGGGGTCAGGGAGTGGCGCCCACCCTCACGTAACACTTGGGACCCCTAACCCTTTACAGCCTCACACCGACCATCGTTTAACCTCGTTGTTTAGGAGGAAGGAACGATTGATGGATATGTAGATAGATGGATGGATAGAGAGATATATAGGTAGATGGATAATTAGGTAGGTGGATAGATAGGTAGATAGATAAATAGGTAGATAGATAAATAGATAGATGGATAATTAGGTAGATAGATAAATAGGTAGATAGATAAATAGATAGATGGATGATTATGTAGGTGGATAGATAAATAGGTAGATAGGTAAATAGGTAGATGGATAATTAGGTAGGTGGATAGATAGATAGATTGATAGGTAGATTGAGATGATGTTGAGAAAGTGACATACAAGTTATGAAAGGAAAGGTTAATGAAAAAAAGGGAAAAAACATAAAATAAGACAATGGGACTAAAAGGAAAATAGAATGGAAAACAGTAATGGTGGAGAAATAAGAGGGGAAGAAAGGAAAGTGAGGGAGAATAATCAAATCCAATTGGAAGGAAATTTGTAATGAAAACAAGTTAGAGAAGGGAAGAGAGAAACGAAGGAATAGATAGACAGAAAGACCGACCAAAAGTGTAGTGTGATAAAGAAGGGTTATATGGGAAAAGGATAAAGTGGGGTTGTGTTGGGTTTAGCTTATAGGGTGTGAGGGAGGGGTTGGGAAGAGTGGGGAGGTGAGGTAAAGGGTGGGTGTTGTAGGAAGGTGTAGTATGTATGTAGGTAGGTAGGTAGGGGAGAGGAGTAATGGTAAGGGCCAGTGTGGGTGGGTAGGTAGGTAGGTAGGATGGTTTGGGAGGTGGGTAGGAAGGATAGTAGGTAGGTAGGTGGGTGGGTAGGTAGGTAGGAGGACGTAGTAGGTAGGTAGGTGAGTGGGTAGGAAGGAGGGTGCAGTAGGAAGGTAGGTAGGTGGGTAGGAAGGAGGGTGTAGTAGGTGGGTAGGTGGGGGGTAGGAAGGAGGGTGCAGTAGGAAGGTAGGTAGGTGGGTAGGAAGGTGGGTGTAGTAGGTAGGTAGGAAGGAGGGTGGGTAGGTAGGTAGGTAGGTAGGTAGGAAGGAGGGTGTAGTAGGTGGGTAGGTGGGTGGGTAGGAAGGTGGGTGTAGTAGGATGGTAGGTAGGTGGGTAGGAAGGTGGGTGTAGTAGGTAGGTAGGAAGGAGGGTGTAGTAGGTGGGTGGGTGGGTAGGAAGGACAGTAGGTAGGTAGGTAGGTGGGTGGGTAGGTAGGTAGGTAGGTAGGTAGGTAGGTAGGAAGGTGGGTAGGAAGGAGGGAGGGTGTAGTAGGTAGGACAGTAAGTAGGTAGGTAGGTGGGTGGGTAGGTAGGTAGGAAGGTGGGTAGGAAGGAGGGAGGGTGTAGTAGGTAGGTAGGTTGGTGGGTGGTTAGGAGTGAGAGTTGTGAGTCCAGGTGGTGAGGGGCGACTAGGGGCATCTGAGGTGCTCCGGTGCCCCCCACGGTGTCTGTTTGGATAGTGGGCAAAGAGGCTAGCTAATGAGTCCCCCCCCCCCCACCCCATCACCCCCCCTTATACCTTACCCACCTCTCATCATCATCCCTCCCTCCCTCCTCTTTCTTGCCTTGGTTCATCGCTTCTCTCTCTCTCTCTCTCTCTCTCTCTCTCTCTCTCTCTCTCTCTCTCTCTCTCTCTCCTCCACTTGTCTTATTCCTTGTTCACTTCTCTTCTCTCGTACTGCTTCATTCTCTCTTCCTATTCTCTCCTTACTCTTCGTTCTTTCCTTATTGCCTATACTTCCCACCCTCCTTCCTTTCATTCCTCCTTTCTTCTCTTTCTCGTTTATCCCCCTTCCATATCGTTTTCCCTCTCCCTCACAATTATTTTCCCCATCCCTCCTTATTTACTAACTCTTTTCCATTCTTCTAAACATCATCTCACTCCTTTCCGTCTCCTCATTCATAATCCACATTCTCTACCCATCATTTTCTTCTTTTTCCTCGCTTCAACCTTTCACCCTTCTCTTCATCCCTCATTCCACTACTCGGCGTTAACTAGAGAATTTAATAATGCATAAAATATAGTGAATTATATGAGAGAACAGGGAGACCATAAGAAAAATGAGGAAGACGTGAAAAGAAAGGAAGACAACAGAAAAAGAATTGGGGATGAAATTATAAGGGAGTACATGCAGAACAAAACGCTGATTACACTATAGAGTCAACCAGCTTTTGACGCTATCGCAGTATATTCGACACTAGGATATTGTGTTTGTTTGTTGTCTTGCATACACCACGAAGCCCAAACCTAAAGTACTGGACATTACCTTCGAGGGGGAACTGGATGAGGAGAGGATGAAAGAGGAGAAGAAAGGGGAGGGAAGTGGAGGCAAGAGGAGAGATGAGGGAGGTAAGAGGGAGAGAAAAAAATGAAGTGAAGGGAGGAACTGGAGAGATGTTAATAAGGTAATGGAGAGGTGAAAGGAGAATTGAGACAAGGAAGGGATAAGAAATGAGAGGAGTGATGAGGAAGCAAGATAGAAGGGAAGAGGAAAAGTGTGGAGCAAGAAAAGAGAAGAATTGGGGTCGAGAACACACATAAAGAGAAACGAAAAAGTAGGGAAGGGAAGGGGAAAAAAACTGAGAAAGAGAGAATAGAGATAAAGGAAGTGGAGAAGAAGTGAGATAGCGTAAATAGAAAGTGAAGGGGAGGAGAGGCGTTACTTGGAGTATAGTGTTAGACCTCTTCCTATAACACAAATAAATAAATAATAATAATAATAATAATAATAATAATAATAATAATAATAATAATAAAAAAAGGATATACAAAGGACAGAGAGCATTCCTTGTGCTCTGAGGTAATGTATTGTCTGTAGCATATGTATTTAATTAATGGAGAAGAGACGACGAATGAAGAGGCAGGAGGAGAGAGTAACACTGTGGGAAGGACACGAAACTTTGTGGGATGGAACATTATTAAAGGAATCGAAGGAATTAAAATCGATATGCAATACAAGGGCGGTTGCTATTAAATGTTAATGAAGTGTATGTGTCTGGATACTCGTTAGAATGTTTACTATAAGTATTGTGATGGTTGTGGGTGGGTGGGTGGATGGTGGGTTAAGGTAGGTAGGTAGGTGGGTGGTGGTGGGTTAAGGTAGGTAGGTAGGTGGGTGGTGGTGGGTTGAATTGGGTTGATGTATGTATGTCAGAACGGGCGGTTGTTGTGGTAGGGATTGGTTGTGGTGGGTCTGGGTGATGATGTGTTTGGTTGAGAGCTTATCCACGTAAAACACACACACACACACACGCCACTCTTCCACCCACTCCACTTTTCATACCCACCCACACCTCTCGTCACACCCACTCCATTCCACTCCTCACACCCACTCCACTCCACCCACTCCACACACCCACTCCACTCCTCACACATTCCACTCCACTCCTCACACCTACTCCACTCCACTCTTCACACCCACTCCACTCCTCACACCCACTCCACTCCTCACACCCACTCCACTCCTCACACCCACTCCACCCCATCCACCCACTATAATATTTTACGTGTAGTACTCACCCTTGCTGCTCACTAGCCAGCCCGCCCGGATTCTAGGCTGCCCACCCACCTGGACACCCATTAAGCACCCTCTCTATCATACGACCGCCCATTACTGTGATCTCCCTTCCACTCGTTGATCCACCCACTTAACCCACCCATCACCTCACCCACCCATCACCTCACCCACCCACCCATCACCTCACCCACCTAGCACCTCACCCACCCATCACCTCACCCACCCAGCACCTCACCCACCCATCACCTCACCCACCCACCCATCACCTCACCCACCCATCACCTCACCCACCCATCACCTCACCCACCCAGCACCTCACCCACCCAGCACCTCACCCACCTAGTTATCACCTATAGTTCTCGTGTGTTCACCTTTCACTCACCCAAACCCTCATTGCACACACACTCTGGTTCCAATCTCACTTTCACACTCTTTCTCCCTCATTTTCCCTCAGTCTCCTTCATTCTTACCCTTTATACCTCTTTCTCCCTGATTTCTCCCTCATTTTCACCCTCTTTTCTCCCTTACTTCTCCCTTATTCTCACTCTTTTTCATTGTCACACTCTTTCTCCTTCACTCTCTCTCACCCTCTTTCTCCCTCATTCTCACCCTCTTTCTCCCTCACTCTCACCCTCTTTCTCCCTCATTCTCACCGTCTTTCTCACCCTTATTCTTCTTCACTCTCCCTCTTTCTCCCTCACTCTCACCCTCTTTCTCCTTCACTCTCACCCTCTTTCTCCCTCATTCTCATCCATCCTCATTTCCTTTACTCTTCATAGCTCCCTCTTTCTTACCCACCCACCCTTCATCATTCACATATACTCAGTCTTTCCTCCTTACTTACCCTAACATTCCTCAAACACATCAAGCAACCTTTCACCCACCCTCATCAACCAACCACTCCCACCAAAACAACCACTCCTACCACTCTTCCACAAAACAACCACTCCTACCACTCTTCCACAAAACAACCACTCCTACCACTCTTCCACAAAACAACCACTCCTACCACTCATCAACCAATCAACCATTTGCACAACTCTTCCACAAACCAACCAACCACTTCTACCACTCATCAACCAATCAACCACTTGCACAACTCTTCCACAAACCAACCAACCACTCCTACCATTCATCCACAAACCAACCAACCACTCCTACCATTCACCCACAAACCAACCAACCACTCACACCACCCATCCACAACCAACCACTCCTATACCACTCTTCAACCAACCTCTCCTACCACTCATCCACAAACCAAACAACTACTCTTACCACTCATCAACCAACCACTCCTATACCACTACTCAACTCTCGCACCCACCACCACCACCGCCCACACCTGCCCGCCCGCCCGCCCAGCCCGAGGCAGCGTGGGCGGTCTGTGGGTGATTACCTAAATGGGTGTTTGCCTCATTCATTACACGGGCTGATGACGTGTTCGGCAGCAACCACGATTTATGGACGGGCCGCCTGAGAGAAGGAGGGAGGGAGGAAGGGAGGGAGGGATGCGAAGGAGGTATGGTTTGGTTTGATGGGTGGATGAATGAGGGAGGGAGGGAGGGAGGGAGGGATGCGTAGGAGGTATGGTATGATGGGTGGATGAATGAGGGATGGAGGGATGCGAAGGAGGTATGGTTTGGTTTGATGGGTGGATGAATGAGGGAGGAAAAGATGGAGGGATGCGAAGGAGGTATGGTTTGATGGGTGGAGGGATGCGAAGGAGGTATGGTTTGGTTTGGTTTGATGGGTGGATGAATGAGGGAGGAAGGGAGGAGAGAAAAGAAGGTTGGACGGATACTAAGGAGTGGATGAATGAGGGAGGGAGGGAGGGGAGAAAGGAGGGATGGAGAGATACTATGGAGGAGGGGTTTGGTGGGTGGATGAATGTGGGAGATGAGGAATATGAAGGAGGATGAGTGAGGGAGATGATACGATGGCAGGAGGAATGTAGAGAAGGATAGGTAGGAGGGAGGTGAAAGGATGGATGGCAAGAGTAACTAAGGGATAGATGGATAGAAGGGAAAGTAAGTCTAAGGATTCTATGGAAATGAAGGATAGGTGGGGAAAGGATGTTTGGAGGGAAGCAAGGGCAGTGAGTGAAGAGGGGGAACGAAGGGAAGGAATTATACGATGATGTGAGTAATGTGATAAATGGCAGAAGAGAGGGGTAGGGGGAGAAGAAAAAAGAAAAACAAGAAGCAGCTAGGGAAAGGAGAATATAATTTATGGCTTTGGAGATGTAGAGGATAAGATTGTATGAATAGAAAAAACATATTATTTGTAAGGTGATATTAGAAAACTCGTCCATGCAAAGTTATTACGATGAGGAATGATTTCGATCTCCTCAGTGCTGTCGAAAGTATATACAGTTTCCATCGGTAGCAGGGAATTGAGTGATAGAACTTGAATGACAGGAAAGATAAATTGAGAGTTTATATATTCCGTCTGCATGGGGTAATAATATAATCTTTCCAAATAGTATGTCTGACTGCCAACATCTTTTATAGTTTGCTTCACATGGATGTTCCTTAAGGACTCTGTGATCATGTATAAAAATTGGAGGCTTCTGATTCCTTCTGACTATCCAACGAAACAAGCTCCTTCAATGTAGATGGTGTTTCGTGGCATCATTTAAAGGACTCGTTTACCTCCAACATTCTGACTACATCACAGGGTCCCTTAAAGAGTGAAGGGAAATAGGAGCCAAAGGAAAAGGGAGAGGTGGATGGAGACAGGGATGAAGGAAAAGGGAGAAAAAAGTAGTTGACGAAATATTGTGGGTGGGGAGAAAAGAAGTGGTGAGGCTTTAGAAGAGAAGGTGTGGATGGAGGTAGAGATGGAATGGAGGAGAAGGGAAGTGAAGGGTTGGAAGGAAGGAGGTAGAAGTGGAGGAGGAGGGGGGAAATGGACAGTTGGAGGGAGGTAAAAGGTAGTGTGGGGAAGATCGGAGTGGAGAAGTGGAGGGTTGAAGGGATGGATGGAGGGAGGGAGGGAGGTAGAGATGGAGGAGGAAAAGGGAGGAGGAGGATGAGTATATACTGACAGCGGTGACCCTGGTGTGTTGTGGTTTACGACTCTCGAGGTCAGGTTGGGTCACGGCTCGTGCTGCTCACCCTCCCTGCCTCTACTCCCTCCCTCCCTCCTTCCCTTCCCTTCCCTTCCCTTCCCTTCCCTTCCCTTCCCTTCCCTTCCCTTCCCTTCCCTTCCTCTCTCTCACTCACTCACTCACTCACTCACTCACTCACTCACTCACTCACATCCTCCCTCCCTCCTTCCTTCCCTCCCTCCTTCCTTCCCTACCTCACACTCACTCACTCCTTCCCTTCCTCTCTCTCACTCACTCACTCACTCACTCACTGGCCGACCTTCCACTCTCACCATCACCATCATATCGTGCTGACCATTTATTATCACCACCATCATCACCACTTTACTCCCTGCATGTACAGTTGCCTCAAGGTATTCCTTTACCCCCTCTTTTGTGTCTGGAGTAGATGTGTAAGCGTAGCAATACTAGAGTCACATTCATGAATGAGATCAATATCCCTGTTGAATCATATTTACAGGTAACACAATGCATCACTGTTTCTGAACGTGATCCGAACATGTCCAGCGATGCCACATGCACTTCACAGCCACCGCAGGGGGTAAAGAAATACCTTGAGGCAACTGTACCTCCACCATTACCCACGTCTCATCACCAACCACAACCAACACGACAGCATATTTCTCATCCACCATCATCACCTCCACTTGAACGTAAACACACTCCACCCCAGTCATGTTCCTGTCCACCACCACCACCACCACCAACAACAACAACAACAACAACAACAACACTGTCATCACCACCACCCCTGCCAAAACTCTCATCACCAACAACAACCCTATCACCACCACCACCAACACTGTCATCACCAACAACAACAACAACAATCCTCTCACCACGACCAATACACACCTCATTCTTCATCATCACCACCATCACCAATACTCAACTCATCCCTCACCACCACCACCTCCAATAAACATAAACAGTAGTAAGCATTCCCCTGGCTGCGTTTGACAAGATTTACCATTATCTGACATTTACTTTTTTATGGTATCAATTTTAACCAGTGTACATGTGAGTGTTGTGGTAAAAAGATGTATAATATTATAATTATGTTCAGGAATTAGTTAATGCAGGATTTTTTTTTCTGTGTGTGTGTGTGTGTGTGTGTGTGTGTGTGTGTGTGTGTGTGTGTGTGTGTGTGTGTGTGTGTGTGTGTGTGTGTGTGTGTGTAGACGTCTTATAAGGGCACTGGATGTTAAATGGTATAATTGCCTGTTTTATGCTGGATCTTTCATCTTTTACGAGCTCTCTGAGAAGACAATACTAAGGGCTCTCTCTCTCTCTCTCTCTCTCACACACACACACACACACACACACACACACACACACACACACACACACACACACACACACACACACACACACACACACACATACACATACACATACATACATACATACATACATACATACATACATACACATACATACACACACATACACACACATACACACACATACACACATACACATACACACATACACATACACATACACACACACACACATACATACATACATACATACATTAGAAGGAGATGAAAAATTGTGACAGGAGAGAAAGTGCGGGAGATAGACATATTTATCGATATAGTCACACACTTTTTATATTTGTACTGACAAATTTTATGTGTCACTATGCAGTTAAAACTTTTTATACGACTCGTTCGTCTGACTGTGAAGAAATTATCGTGTTATCAAAGAAGGAATTTTATATATTTCTGTGTGTTTATTTTTAAGTATGTTACAACCATAGTGATTTATAATTTAAGTTAATTAAATATATTGTATGGACAGTGAAATCTTGTTTGATGTTTTTTTTACTGAATAGATTTTTAATGGTTGTGCAATCATGAGAAAGTTGCACGTTCAGTTTTGTTAGCAATTCACTGAGCACGAGTGGTTCTGTACCGTGCACGTGTGTTATGCTCATCTATCTATCCGTCTATGTATCTATATTCCTGTATATGTAGATAAGTAGGTATTTGTATATAATCAGTATGGGTAGTCGAAATATGTTAAGGGTATAGTATACTTTTGGTACATTGCAGCGTCGTATTTCCTCCAAACTATGCCAGGAAACAGAACCAGATAAAAAAAACAATAATGGTGTCCGGTTGCTTGGAATAGTTTGGAGGAATAGGTTGCTGCAAATTTCCCAACACTGTATATACTTTCCCCTTAAATATGCCGAGTTAAAGTTGTGTGTTGTAGCTTTGAAGTGATGGTGTTGGTGGTGATGGAGTAGTGGTGACCCAACAAAAGGACAGGTGTGGGTGGTAACACAACTCAATGGGGGGAGGAGGGGGTCTTGTGGTTTTTGTGGGGAGGGAAGGGAGGGAAGTATTGGTGAGGGGGAAGGTGGCGGTGAGGAGCTGATGGGAAGGGAGAGTTTAGGAGGAGAGACGAATGTAGAGGAGAGTGGTTGGGGTAACAAGAGGAAAGAAAGGAGCGAGGAGGAGAGGAGAAGGAATATAAAGGAAATGTAAATAAAAAAAACAAGAAGGAGGTTGGAAAATGAGAAATGAACAGTGTACGTACGTGAATGATAAAAGAAGAGACTAGAAGAGAAAATAGGACAAAGTGGTTAGGGAGTTGATATAAGGGTCAGAGCGACGGTCAAGGTGTATGATATAGTGGGTAAGGTCAGAGTTAAGGGAGAGGAAGGTGGACAAGATGCAAGATATAGTGGACAGGAGGTTGAGGTAAGGGACCGGATGATTGTTAAGGGGATGAGGCTGAGGGTAATGGGGCTGATGGGTAAATTGGTAGGTAGGGAGGGAAGGAGGTGGACAAGGCCAGGTTTTGTGGTCAGTCTTCCCCGGCGTGGGGGAGAAAGGGGAGGGAAAGAAAGATATACTGTATAGGAAATGGGGAGGGAAAGAGAGACATAGGGGAATGGGGAGGGAGAGAGACATATTGTTGGGGAATGGGGTGGGAAAGAGAGACATAAGGGAATGGGGAGGGAGAGACATACTGTAGGGGAATGGAAAGAGACAGAGATACATACTGTAGGGGAATGGGGAGGGAAAGAGAGACGTACTGTAGGGGAATGGGGAAGGAAAGAGAGACATAGGGGATTGGGAAAGAAAGGGAAGGGGAGGGAAAATGGAGTAACAGGGCTGTACCATGCAGTTTACTAGTTTTCTAAAGTATTTTGTCATAGCATATAATCCATGTATGTACCAAGGAGTTTGCCAAGTAATTATCCTGTTAATCAAAGCTGCTGTTTAGTGAAGTATGTCCGTGTAAGATGATCCCAGCCATAGACGGGATCCTTTCATGTGGTGGCATTGAAATCCTTCCTCTCTTGTTTGTGTTCTCACGAGGGAGGGAGGGAGTCGAGGCAGGATGTAGCTACGGCTGGACTCTGGAGCACGATGCAGCTTCCTGTGTTTTAAGAGGATTGAAATGTCGGCGTATTGGAGACTTTGTTTTTTATTTATTCCTCCAGTTTATGCCACGAAACAAGTTACCTAAGAATAGGCTGTGTTTAGTAGTTTGTTGTACAGTGTGAGTGAATCAGTTTCCTCCAGTCGGCCAACAAAATCTGAGTCCCTTAAGAGTATAGTAAACTTTTGGTTCATTAGAGCACCTTGATTAGGCTACTACAAAGTGTGACAGGACACTGAACCAGATTAACAAAAATAATGGTGGCCTGTTGCTTGGAATGGTTTGGAGGATTTAGTTGCTCCACATTTATCAACACAATATTACCTCCTTAAAACTGATATATTGGCCGGGTTCAGTTCCCAGACCTGCCCTAATATATACTCCTGGATTAAGTGTTTATCCCCGTGTGTGTGTGTGTGTGTGTGTGTGTGTGTGTGTGTGTGTGTGTGTGTGTGTGTGTGTGTGTGTGTGTGTGTGTGTGTTCATCATCTTAGTTAGGGACTCAGATGCAAAGGGATGCTGTTCATATATACTGTATTGTAGTGAAGGGGATACTAGTTGTTGATGATATGTCTCTGTTATTCTCCCACACACACACACACATACCTTCCAGTGTGTTGGTGTGGGAAGGATTTCTTAGTTGTAACCCTCCTGAGTTGTGTGTTTATTGGATGTGAGAGAAAAAAAAAAACTCTTCTTCCCTATTTTAAGTTGTAAGAGAATGTTATGTATGGGTTTCTTTATATAGCATCGGTTTAATATTTGCTACATATGGATAAATAACCCCAGTTGATTGTTGAAGTATGTAGAAACAACACTAAGAATGTTGTTTACTTATCAGAACCATGGAAAATCGCCGGTGTGTATTCCTTTGCAACCTTTACACAGTCTGAGCCGATGAAACAGGACTCAACTCCACCCTCAATTTGATTAACATTTTCCTACTTCCCTTGGCCCCCTGAGTGACATAATAATCCCTCCCCCCCCCAACGACGAGCAGAGACAATAACTGAGTGACATAATAATCCCTCCCCCCCCCAACGACGAGCAGAGACAATAACTGAGTGACATAATAATCCCTCCCCCCCAACGACGAGCAGAGACAATAACTGAGTGACATAATAATCCCTCCCCCCCAACGACGAGCAGAGACAATAACTGTGTGACATAATAATCCCTCCCCCCCAACGACGAGCAGAGACAATAACTGTGTGACATAATAATCCCTCCCCCCCAACGACGAGCAGAGACAATAACTGAGTGACATAATAATCCCTCCCCCCCAACGACGAGCAGAGACAATAACTGAGTGACATAATAATACTTCCCCCCCAACGACGAGCAGAGACAATAACTGTGCTCTTTAGCGGTGTTCGGACGCGAGGTGGGGGCTTGTGTTTGTTTCCCGGCTGTCTGGAGTAAATACCCCAAGGGCGGCTGGGCATTCATGAATTTCTAATCAGCTGAAGCCGCGGTCGTACACTGGGCGCTGGACGTGGTCTCAGGCGGGGATGTAAACAAACCGAATGCGCGCGCTTTTCTTTCCCTCACTTTTCTGTTTTAATCTTAATTTCCCGCGTTTATTTGGGCTTTACGATATTCCCAAAAGCCGTGTGATATTTTAATAGCCTTAACTCAATGGTAATGTTAAAGAAATATAACGTAGTTGGTATGATTAGGGTAGTTTTTGTGGTTTGTTTTGGGAGAGAGGCGATGCGTTGATACAGTCGGGTTTAAGACTGGACTGGAGTGTGTGGGTTGAGACCTTTGTGTACGTCAGCGCTGGGTCGTAACTTGTAAGCGATACTCGTGGGTGTTCCGTCCCTAAGTAGGCATTACACCGGACTACACCACCCTTACCTCCCTATTACACCAGACTACACCAAACCTGATTCAAATTATATCGAACTACATCACATTTAAATCCAGGTTACTATACTATATTCTACTCGACTCTTGCCTCACATGCCAGATTGTGCTGTGGTATATTTACTCTTTTTATACCAGACTACACCAGCCAATGATGTTCAAAATGTAGCATATTACAGTACACTCACACCAGCCTATATTATACATACATACAGCATTCAGACCTATCTCAAATAATTATAATTGATTATTACTTGATACTACACCATCTCTACTATACCAGCTTTACCACACCAACTATAAACTATACACCAGCTTAACTAGGCCTTCTGTAGCTTGTATTTTTGCTTCGTAACACACAAACTCCTTCACATTATAATACCACCTGAATCTCCGGGAAATACACCACCTTTGCACGATATTACTCCTGTATAATACCGCTGTGTTCATTTTTGTCATTAGTGCTCTCTTATCGTGGGTTTATAACTAATTTTTTACTTACAGTGAGAGAGAGAGAGAGAGAGAGAGAGAGAGAGAGAGAGAGAGAGAGAGAGAGAGAGAGAGAGAGAGAGAGTGAGTGAGTGAGTGAGTGAGTGAGTGAGTGAGTGTGTGTGTGTGTGTGTGTTACGATATGTATTTACCATTACCCAAACCACTACTATCTTTATATTTTCTAGCCTGACTCTATAATACCATCGCTTTCTTTCCAATACTCCTCCGACCCTCAGTTGCAGCATTATGAATTAATTTTAACCATTACACCCTTCATTAATCATATCTTTCTCGGTATCTCCTCTGTCTTATATGCATTATGTTCTGTCTTCTCTGTACGTACACCTTTCATTAACCCCTGTCTTCTTTCCATTACCTCCTATCTATCATCATATTGCTGTTCTCTGCACTACCCCACTCTCTCTTATCTGTCATTCTATCTCTACTATCTATGGACATTCGGCTTCTGTTTGTTTCCTGTCCATGCTCTTCTCTACTACTTTCACTCCCTTTTCAGATCTCCTCCAGCATTTTGGAATATCATACAAACACTTAACTCTTTCCAAATATTCCTGTATGTTTTATAATTTCGTATCTATATGTGACTCGTCCATTACTGTCAGAATATTGTAGTTCCACTCTATATATCCTCTTCCTATCTCGTATTTACACACAGGCTTTTACTCTTTCACAGTATATTACCACTTCTTTGATTTTACATTCCCACTTTCCATTCTTTCCTAGTTTATTACCACTTTGATTTTATATTCCCACTTTCCATTAATTCTTTCCTCAGCTCTTGTTGTCTACACTTTGCCCCCACTGCCATTACCACCCCAATCTCTAAATCTATCTGAGCTATCCACTCCCTTAATCAGGCCGCGCCCCATCCCTTATCAGCCAGTAATCTCCTTATCTTAATTATGTACTAGTATCTATGCCCGACCCCCTCCTCCTCCTCCTCTTCTTATCTGTAGCTTGTTCGCCATTCCTCATAGCCTTGTTTAGGATCCCCGTGTGGTAGTTCTCTCTTTGTCACCTTCATTGGCTCTTTTCCCCACTTTGTTTTCATCGCCTTGTTGTTTGTTTTTGTTAATAATTTCTTGGTGTTTCTGCATGTAGTCCGTGTGGTCTTCATTATCATCTTGCTCTCTTCATCGTCGTTTACTTCCTTCCCTTCTAACATTGTTTCTCCTTCCTTCCCACTGATGCTGTCTACATTCTTCTCTTCCATAAACAGTCAGCCTCGTGAGAACCAGTAGGTCTGTTGCTGTCTGAGTGCCCTTTGTATTCCTTTGTATTTTCTTTCTACCTTAATCACTATCTCACCATTACTTTCTTTTTTCAATCATCGATTCGTCATTCACTCATTTTTCTTTTATACTTCATTAGAATCAGCTAAAGTCTATCTCGTTCTCTTTCTTCCACTTCATACAATTCATCACTGTACCTTACCTTCGTCTCGACATCCTTGTTCCTTTACTACTTTCACCTACTTTCTCAGCCTACAAAACTCACGCTCTCTTCTTTTCCCTTCCTTCCGTCCTCGTTCCTCCTTCTCTTCCTCAAAGTCCTCCACCTTACTCCTCTTAATTCATACCTCCCCACGTCTACTTACGCCCCTCACCCCAGTCTTTCCTCTCGTTCGTTCCTTATCTGGCCTTACTCCCCCTTTCCTTACCTATCATTCCTTCTATTACATCCCTACCATGCATGCTCTTATCCACTCCTTGTCACATCACTCCATCCCGTCTCTCGTTTCCATTCATTTTCTTAATCGTTCCCTCTCCAATATCATCACCACTCCATCTCCCAATCTCCCATTTTCGTTCACCCTTTCCTCATCACTTCCCATCTTTACCACCTCCACCCCTTCATCTTCCATTCTCTCCCCTGTCTTCCTATACTTTCACTTTCCATCCTTCCTTCTCTTCATTATTTTCCCCTTCTCTTCATCCGTTCCCTTCTTCATCTCCCCTCTTCCAAGTCCCCTCTATCACTTCACCCGTCCCCTTCCTCACCTCCTCATCTCCATCTCCCATCTTCACTACCACCACTTCATCTCCTCTCTCCATCCATCTCCCCTCATCCAAATCCCTCTTTCACTTCATCCGACCCTCTCCTTCGCCTCTCCATCTCCCCTCTTCACTACCACCACTTCATCTCCTCTCTCTATCCATCTCCCCTCATCCAAATACCTCTTTCACTTCATCCGTCCCTCTCCATCTCTCCGACCCCTCTATCTCTCTTTCACTTCATCCGACCCTCTCCTTCGCCTCTCCATCTCTCCGACCCCTCCATCTCTCAGAGCCATAACTCTAGTGGGCCGCTATAACAGTTTACGGGATTATAGTGTGTTGGTGGAGCGGTGACAGGGTTACTGGTGATGTAGTGGTGGTAGGGTGGTGTATGTTGTTGCTCTCTCACTCTCTCACTCACTCACTCACTCACTCACTCACTCACTCTTTCCTTGTGATGTAGTGGTGTTGGGGTGGTGTATGTTGTTGCTCTCTCACTCTCTCACTCACTTACTCACTCACTCTTTCCTTGTGATATAGTGGTGGTGGGGTGGTGTATGTTGTTGCTCTCTCACTCTCTCACTCACTCACTCTTTCCTTGTGATGTAGTGGTAGTGGGGTGGTGTATGTTGTTGCTCTCTCACTCTCTCACTCACTCACTCACTCACTCTTTCCTTGTGATGTAGTGGTGGTGTGGTGGTGTATGTTGTTGCTCTCTCACTCTCTCACTCACTCACTCACTCACTCTTAACTTGTGATGTAGTGGTGGTAGGGTGGTGTATGTTGTTGCTCTCTCACTCTCTCACTCACTCACTCTTTCCTTGTGATGTAGTGGTGGTGGGGTGGTGTATGTTGTTGCTCTCTCACTCTCTCACTCTCTCACTCACTCAATCTCACTTACACTCTCACCTGTGGTATGCAGTTGTCTAAGTTGTACTCCCCCTCTCCCTCTCTCACTCTCTTTTTTATTATTTTAAAGTTGTGTACCATATGTTAAACTTATTCTCATTTTCACTCTTTTCATAGTCAGGTGGTGTGTGTTATTGTTTCACTCTCCCGCTCACATGTTTGTTCCCTTTATTTTTACACTCATTCTTCTGTATTCCTTTGTTTTCTCATTGTTGTCTTTCCCTTACTTGTCCATCCCACTCATGTCTTCAATAT
>JAWQEG010009386.1:0-16353 GCA_033782935.1 Petrolisthes cinctipes
CCTCCTTTCCTCACACACTCCCTCCCAACCCTTCCCTTTCCTCCTCAGACACTCCCTCCCAACCATCACCTCTTCAAACACTCCCTCCCCTCCTCACTCCCTCCTTTCCTTACATATTCCCTCCTAACCCTCCTCATTCCCTCCCTCCCTCCCAACCCTCCCTCCTAACCCTCCCAACTCACTCACTCCCAACCCTCACAACTCCCTACTCACTCACTCCCTCCTCCCTCCTTCCTAACCCTCCCTACTCACTCACACCCTCCCTCCCAACCCTCTCCTCCTCACTCCTTTTACTCCCAATCCTCCCAACTCACTCGCTCCCTCCCTCCTTCCCAACCCTCCAACCTCACTCAAACACACCCTCCCTCCCTCCTAACCCATCTCCTGCATCCCCCCCATCCTCCTACCCCCCACCCTTCCAACTCACTCACTCGCTCCCTCACTCCCAACCCTTCCTACTCACTCACTCCCTCACTCCCAACCCTCCCTACTCACTCACTCCCTCACTCCCAACCCTCCCTACTCACTCACTCACTCCCTAACCCTCCCAACTCACTCACTCACTCACTCCCAACCCTCCCAACTCACTCGCTCCCTCCCTCCCAACCCTCCCTACTCACTCGCTCCCTCCCTCCCAACCCTCCCTACTCACTCACTCACTCACTCCCTAACCCTCCCAATTCACTCGCTCCCTCCCTCCCAACCCTCCCAACTCACTCACTAACTCCCTCCTAACCCATCTCCTGCATTCCCCCCATCCCCCCTCCCTACCCCACCTCCTGCATCCCCCCTCCCTACCCCATCTCCTCCATCCCCCCCCCTACCCTACCCCACCTCACGGAGTACAAGTACATTAAGATAATGCATTTGGCCACTTAAGCCTGAACCGCTACATTTCCTCTTTCATGTTGTGGGGTCCGAGTTATAGTTACTGTAAACACACACATCCTTAGGTAGGCATATGGTGCTTGAGGTAGAAATTATTATATGTGTCCATTTGTTCATTAGTGGTGTGCATAGAATGTGATATAGACTTTATTTTTTTGTGCATGTTTTCTAGCTTATGTGCATATACTGTATGTGGGAAATTCCTGCAGATTATTATTATTATTTTTTTTATTATTTTACTTTTTATTTTTTTTTATTTTTATTTTTTATTTTTTTTTTGCTCCTTCCATCCCTCTAACTACTTTTCTCTGTAATCTCCCTTTAATACCCAATTAATATCGCGTTCATTACTTTGTGTGTGTTCAATAATTAAGGAGAGGCGACACATCTTGTAATTAACAGGGCGAGAGTATTTATGTGGGGTAATGAAGGTGGGGAAGTTAATTAATGTGACGATAATGCTGAGGGCAGTGTCGCATAGGGGAAGGGAAAGGGGGGAGGAGCTAGGGGACGAGAGGGACCTGATGGGGGGGGGGAAGGGGAGGGGGGGGTTGAGAGAGAGGAGAAGAGGGACGAAAGGGAGGGGGGAGGAGCTAGGGGACGAGAGGGACCTGATGGGGGGGGGGAAGGGGGAGGGGGGTTGAGGGAGAGGAGAAGAGGGACGAAAGGGAATGAGGGAATGAGAGGGACGAAAGGGAAATGGTTTTAGAATGAGAGAAGGAGAGAAGGAGAGAAGATAATAGGTAGGGAGAAGAGAAGAAAGACGAAAGGGAAATGGTTTTAGAATGAGGATGAGAAAAGGAACGAAGGATATAAACCAATAGGTAGTGGGATAAGGAGTACAGGGAGACAGACATAAGGGAACAGGAGAACGAAGAGGTAGGAACACAAAAGAGAAGATAGAGTGACGATTGAGAAGGAAAGGGATAAAAGAAAATAAGATAAGTGGTTTAAAGAGTGGAATAGTAGGAATAACGAATGGTGGTAGGATGAGAAGGAAGGGGATGTAAAGGAAGTAGAGGAATAGTGAAAAGAAAGAGGGGGGAGGGGAATGATGAAGAGAAAAGGGGAAAGGGAATTTGGAGGTTGAGGAAAAGAGTAGGTTATGTGGTCTTTTGATAGTAGGAATTAGGGGAAAGGCGAGTGGGTGTACGATAGCAGGGGTGGCAAGGAGTAAGAAGGGATAGAAGGAGAAGGAAGAGGGGAAGGAAGTGAAGTAGGAGAAGCAAGGGTGAGTGGGCGAGGAGGGGAAGGAGGGGAGGAAGAGGGGAAGGAAGTGAAGTAGGAGAAGCAAGGGTGAGTGGGCGAGGAGGAGAAGGGAGGCAGTTAGGGGTCCCTGGCAAAAATGGCACAGGAGAGAGAGAGAGAGAGAGAGAGAGAGAGAGAGAGAGAGAGAGAGAGAGAGAGGGGTGAGGGGAATTGATAGAGGGGGGTTAATTAAATGCAGGCTAGAGTAGTAAAGAACTTGGCTGGGTTGGAGGTTGGGGTGAAGGTTGGGTGAAGATGGACTTGGGGAGGGGATGGGGAGAAAAGGATTTGGGGAAAGGGGAGGACTGGATTTGTGAGTGCAAAGGATGGGCAGAAAAGGGGTTGGGGAAATGGGAAGACTAAAATTATTGTATGAGTGGAAGAGAAAGCTTTAGAGAGATGAAGATGGGCCAATCAGAGAGAAACTGGTGAAGGGTTTAGAGATGAAAAAGAGAGGGGTGGTGGGGTGAAAGAAAGCGTTGAATAAAGGAGGGCCAAGGAATAAACAGAGAGATGAAAGTGTGTAGGGGCCTGACAGGTATTAAAACTAGGTAGGAAGGAGATTGGGTGAATTAACAGAGAGCCTTGATGGTTGAGGGGCCGAAGTGAATAAGGTGATAGTGCTTAGGGTGGAATAGATGAGGAGATATTGTGGATGAATGGAGGGTACACTTTGAGGGCTAGTGGATGATGAGGAAGATCGTGTGGATGAGGGTGGACAATATAGGATAGAATACTGTGTGGATGATCTGGATGAGTGGATGAAGAAAGGGATAATTCGGGTGCTGACTGAAGGAAAGGGTCGGTTGAATAAACAGGAATGGAAGAAGGGGTGGAGAACAGAGTATTAATATATGGATCTGGACGGGGGTGATGAGAGGTGGATGGAGCGGGTGGAAGATGGTCGTGTGGATGTGGAAGATGGAGTAGTAGAATAGAGGGAAGAGTATAAATGGATTGGATGACTTCAGAGGCTCCATGGTACAGTAGAAGATGGTTGAGTGGATGAGGGGGATGGAAGAGTAGGGTGAAGTGAGTGAGTGAGTGAATGAAGTAAGTAGGGGATGAATTCAGAAGCTGGTTGGTGGAAGAGCGAACGTGTGGATGTGGAGGAGGTGAGATGGAGGGGGAGAGGAGTGGAGGTGGGATGGAGGTGGAGAGGAAGGGTAGGGTAGGCGTAGGGCATTATAGGGCTGGGCAATTAGAGCAAATGATGTTGAGCTGAGATAAATGGGCGAGTGTGTGTGATTCTGTCCAGTTACTGTGTTGTTTGGATAGTTGGATGGGTGTGGATAGGGTCGAGTAAGCCGGTTGGGGTGAGTGGTGATGGAAGGAGGGAGGGAGGGAGAGAGGAAGAGGGAAGAGTGGGGGAGGGAGGGAGGGAGGGAAGAGTGGGGGAGGGAGGGAGGGAGGGAAGAGTGGGGGAGGGAGGGAGGGAGGGAAGAGTGGGAGAGGGAGAGAGGAAGAGGGAAGAGTGGGGTAGGGAGGGATGAAGAGGGAGCAGTGTATTGTGTGGTGGAGAGAGAGAGAGAGAGAGAGAGAAAGAGAGAGAGAGAGAGGAGAGAGAGAGAGAGAGAGAGGAGAGAGAGAGAGAGAGAGAGAGAGAGAGGAACTAGTTAGGTGTTGGGCATATTTTTTGTTTACATAATTTTACTGTGTCGTGTTCAGCTGTGATTTAATAATATGCTATGTTATGAAATGTTTTTTATGTCACTCGACTGAAATGATGTAATACGAGTTTTCCATGTTGCGACCCCTTCATTCTTCATCATATATAGTTAACTGCCTATTGTGGCCATCAGTTATATATTCACTCTACTATTTATGCGACAGAGAATAAGTTTACCTTTCTACTCCCATCCAATCTTGCCCTACAACAATCACGAGGCGTCAGTTATATATTCACTTTACTAATAATTATGCGACAGAGAATAATAAGTTTACCTTTCTACTCCCATCTAATCTTACCCTACAACCACCACCACCACCACCACCACGAGGCATCACCCACATCAGCAACACTTCTGTAAGGGGGAGTAAATGGTCTCTTCACCCTAAGCCCTCTGATTATACGGTGTAGTGGAGGACTGAAATAGCTGGAGCGGCAGAAGCACTAGTTGAGATGTATTTATTCAGTGATGTCTCGGTAATGCTCACTGCGGCCTGAAATTGTTAGCTCACTTAAAGTTTTTACCAGGCTGACTTGAAATTACTGATTTATTAATGGCATCGTGTATTCCTCGCTTTCGTGGCGTGGAATTTTTTCATATTGTAGAATGATCATTATTTTATATTTTGTTACCAGGAAGGACGAAACCTATTTTTTTTTATTTTTTTTTTCATAATTCACACATATTATTGATTTGATCTCAGGATAATTATGCACTATTCTAATAATGCATAATAAAATGGGTCAATTGATATCTTAGAGGGAAAAGGCACCGAGGATGGCTATATATACAGTAGGTTGAGAGAGAGAGTCATACATTGAGCTGTGAAGGTCGTGGAAGCTGAGGTAAATTAGATTATGCTGGGTTTGATAACCTATTGCTCAGTCGAATGCTTACCAGATGCAAATGTGGTGCCGGGGGGAGACGGTCGTGAAGAGGAAGCTGGGAGGGAGGGAGGGCAAGATGTGAAGGGAGGAAGAGGTGGAGAGCAGTGGAAGGAAGGGAAGAGCCGGAGGGGAATAGGAGAGGAGAGAGTGGGAAGAAGGGAAAGATGTGAAGGAAGGAAGAGGTGGGGAGCAGTGGAAGGAAGGGAAAGGAAGAGCCGGAGGAGGAGGAGGAGGAGGAGGAGGAGGAGAAGGGTGGAATTAGTAAAGGAGAAAGGGAGAGGAGAGAGTGGGAAGAAGGGAAAGAGGGTGTGTGAGAGCTGGAAAAGAGTACAATGTGTAGAGCAAAGAGGGTGAAGAGAAAATGAGAGGTAAAGAAAATGGGTGTGAGAGCTGGAAAAAGATAGAATGTGAGAAGAAGTAAGGGAGAGGAGAAAATGGGAGGAAAAGAAAATGGTGTGAGAGCTGAAAAAGAATAGAATGTGAGAAGAAGAAAGGGAGAGGAGAGAAATGGAAGAAAAGAAAATGGTGTGAGAGCTGAAAAAGAATAGAATGTGAGAAGAAGAAAGGGAGAGGAGAAAATGGGAAGAAGGAAAAGAGAGTGTGAGAGTCGGTAAAGAAGCGTAGAACATGTGAAGGATAAAGGGATACGACGGGAAACTGGTAAGAGGAGGAGTAAAGGGAAAGGGAGAAAGGAAGGTTGATGTATATGGGAGTAGAGAGGTGAGGGGAAGAAACACAAAAGGCTTCAACATCACCATCAACACCAAGGAAACATTACCACTACCATCACCACTACCCTCACCACTACCACAACCATCATCACTAACATTTCTCCATTACACAGACCTCACCACCATCACCAACATCAAGTAAACATCACCACTACCATCACCACTACTACCATCACCACCACCACCACCAATACTACCACCAATACTACCATCACCACCACCACCACCTCTACCACCATTATCACCATCACCACCACCACCACTACCACCACCACCACCACCACCTCTACCACCACCACCTCTACCACCACCACCTCTACCACCACTACCACCACCACCACCACCTCTACCACCATCACTACCACCACCACCACCAAGTTGTCTGAATCTGTCACATTAGTTTTACACGCGCGAGGCAAATGTTTGACTGGTCCATCGAAAGTTTGCCTGGAACTGACAACAATATTCTTCTTGCCTGCATCGCTTGGAGAATTGGTCACTTCTTTACTTCGCTTCCTGGTTCGTGTAATCGGAAATAAATATCTTTTGTGTCAGTCTCTCATGCTTGTGCTTCGTTTATCGGGCGCTTTTTATGTTATTTTGTCATTAAAGGCTAATTATTATTATTGCGTGGGTAATTTTGTGTGTGATTCTTGGGTGTTTATATTCGTGAGTTCTGAATTACAGTAAGTATGAGTTTTTCCATCTAACACACCCCTCTCTCATCTGGTGTACTACTCTCTCTCTCTCTCTCTCTCTCTCTCTCTCTCTCTCTCTCTCTCTCTCTCTCTCTCTCTCTCTCTCTCTCTCTCTCTCACACACACACACACAAGTACTCCTCCTCGCTGACTGAGTCCCACAAGCCTGTCAGGGAAGGAGAAGGGAAGGACTGAAGGGACTGGTTCACTCTAGTACCTGCTTACACTAATATATTATCTTTTTAGTATCTGGGCGTCACAGAAGTGGACCCTGTCTCTGAGTTGTAAGGGCCTGGGAGAAGGAGAAATGCATGTTAAAGAGAAATGGAACCTAGGAAGGAAGATGGCGAGGGAAGAGTGAGTAGGGGAGAATGGAAGGCAAAGAGAGGGAGTAGGGGAGAATGGAAGGACGAGGAGGAGGGGGAGTAGGGGAGAATGGAAAGCTAAGAGAGGGAGTAGGGGAGAATGGAAGGAAGAAGAGAGGGAGTAGGGGAGAATGGAAAGACGAGGAGAGGGAGTAAGGAAGAATGGAAGGAAGAAGAGAGGGAGTAGGGGAGAATGGAAGGACGAGGAGGAGGGGAAGTAGGGGAGAATGGAAGGACGAGGAGGAGGGGGAGTAAGGAAGAATGGAAGAACGAAGAGAGGGAGTAGGGGAGAATAGAAGGACAAGGAGAGTAGGGTAGTAAAAATAATTGTAAGAAAAGTGTGGATAGAGGGGAGGAAAACGACGGAGGAGGAGAGTGAAGGCATGCAGGGTGATGGAAATGTGAGAAGATGGGAAGAAGAGAGTTAGTTACTTGGGGGACGAAGAGAGCTGAGAAATGAGAAGGAGAAAGGAGAGGGACGGAGAGGTAAAAGGAGAAGAGAAAGGGAAGAGGAAATAGAGGCAAGAAGAATGAATGGTTGGATGGGAGAGGAGGAGAGTTGAAAGAAGGATCGCTTGTTTGTTGTTGGAGAGACTGAAAGGAAAAGTAAAAATATAAAAAGATAGATTTGAAAGACAGCTGAGCGAGACAGAGAGGCAGGGGGATTAAAGCAAGGATATGAGAATAAATGAGGGTAAAAGAACTAGAGAAATAATTAGAGAGGAGCATAAGAATGAAGGGAAAAGATAGGAGTAGGAGGACAGAGGATAAATAATGATGAAAAGAGAATTGTAGGCAAGAGTGATGAGGACAATAAGAGAAAAGATAAAAAACTGAGAGAGAAAGAGTA
Organism: Petrolisthes cinctipes; assembly: GCA_033782935.1. Lineage (NCBI taxonomy): Eukaryota > Metazoa > Arthropoda > Malacostraca > Decapoda > Porcellanidae > Petrolisthes > Petrolisthes cinctipes. The sequence goes on from JAWQEG010009386.1 coordinate 7,338, forward strand.
GAAACTAAGCAACAACAAAAAAAACTAAGCAAAATGGAGAAGAAGGAGGGCAAAAAGAGACAAAAGGAAATAAGATAAAGAAGTAAGAGTGATGATAAAAGAAGAAGGGAGGAGACAGCAAAAGAGGTGATAACTCAGACAAGAGAGATTGGATGGGGGCATAGGGAAATAAAAATGAACTCAAGCACAAGGGAATAATGATGAGAGAAGAAGGAGAAATGAAAAAATAAAAAAAATAAAAACCATCAAGTATTTCACCAATAGCATGATTAATATTATTTATATTTGATTATATTGACAGAAAAAAAAATTATATATACCAAGTGCCTTTATATCTTCATCTGTCTTTTCAATCATTCACTCTTCGTTTTCAGCTTCAGTTTGTCTTCCTACTCCACCTTCACATTCTCTTACTACTCCACCTCTCCACCCCTACATTTTCTCACTACTCCACTATCACCACCTCCTCACCACCATTCTCTCCTTCCTCCACAACTTCAACTTCTCTCCACCCCCATTCTCTCCCTCCCTTCAAACAAAACTTCAACTTCTCTCCACCAACACAATTTTCTCCACCATTCTCTCCCTCCCTTCAAACAAAACTTCAACTTCTCTCCACCAACACAATTTTCTCCACCATTCTCTCCCTTCAAACAAAACTTCAACTTCTCTCCACCAACACAATTTTCTTCACAATTCTCTCCCTTCTTCCACAACTTCAACTTCTCTCCACCAACACAAATTTCTCCACCATTCTCTCCCTTCTTCCACAACTTCAACTTCTCTCCACCAACACAATTTTCTCCACCATTCTCTCCCTTCTTCCACAACTTCAACTTCTCTCCACCAACACAATTTTCTCCACCATTCTCTCCCTTCTTCCACAATTTCAACTTCTCTCCACCAACACAATTTTCTCCACCATTCTCTCCCTTCTTCCACAACTTCAACTTCTCTCCACCACTCCTCCACCACCAGGGATGAACCAGACCTCGTTAACACCAGCCTCAGGAGTGTGGCTAAGTTTTGTGTGTATTTGTATGTGTGTGTGTGTGTGTGTGTGTGTGTTTATGTGTATGTGTATTTCCGTACATGGCTGTGTTTGTGTTCGTGTATGCATATTATTATAGTCCCTCTGTATATTTGTGTATTTAAGGTGCTCTTTAAGTGTGTGTGTGTGTGCATGTGTGTGTGTGTTAAAAGTTAGCCGTGATGAGGACAGACCGTGATCGTAATCCCTCCGTCTGCCTCATCCACTTCCTTAAACTCTCTCTCTCTCTCTCTCTCTCTCTCTCTCTCTCTCTCTCTCTCATGTTTGGCTTATTTAATAATTTCCTTAATTATCTAGTTCTTGTATTTTGGTTTCCTTCCTTTATCTTTAGAGAGAGAGAGAGAGAGAGAGAGAGAGAGAGAGAGAGAGAGAGAGAGAGAGAGAGAGAGAGAGTGTGTGTGTGTGTGTGTGTGTGTGTTCCAGATCTGGGGCTTCGACTCAGGTGGGCTAGGGATTGTGGTGCGCGAATGTACAGTGAGCGTCAATAATCGCGTCGTGAAATAAAGGACCATATTCAAGAACACTGGTAGTGCATATGATGACGTGGTACCAGTACGATGGCTCCATAGACAAACAATAGAGCCGTCGTACCAGTACCACACCGTCGTCAACACCACGAACGTTCCTGCATACCGCATAAAGTGACAAGCTGAACATCTGGCATACAGTATTCAGTGGTGTGCCATAGGGTTTTCTTTCATATTGTTTCACGAGTTATATACAATTAATCTTGGGATAAAACCCGCGACACGACTATTGGCGCTCACTGTACATTACACTAACTTTAATGACGGGATCACGAGGCCTTTTATCCAGCGGTGAATCAAAGACCCTTTTCATGTTCATCTCACGGTGCATTTACCACCATCAATGTCACTGCGTTATGTGTATTGCCATCAGGATAAATCATGGGCCTTGTGTATTTTTGATAGTGTGTGTTATTTTATTTTTTCCGAAGCTCACTTATGAATAAACGTAAATAAAAGTAAATAAAAGGATGGGCTACCCTTTCTTATGTGTACAGTCGTGGACATAATTAAACAATTGCTGACTGAAGTTTCACGTTCTCATTATGATGTTATTGTTTTGTATATGTACGTATTTCTATCCTAATGTTTGTCAAGCACTTAATTATCTGTACACTGAAGGTATTGTAATCCTGATACCTTGAAGTACTAGTTTATTGCTGTGCCTAGTAATCTTTCACTTCGAACCACACAACTTATTTTTTTCATCCCCATCTTTAATAAGTTTTTGTATTATTATTATTATTATTATTATTATTATTGTTATTATTATTATTATTATTTTTTTTTTTTTTTTTTTTTTTTGTGAAGTGATGCAAGTGAGAATGAGGTGTGAGCGAAGTAGAATTTACATGTGGCATCGAGTAAGCCAGACTCTTTTAAGTTACAAACCTAAAACACAGCAACACAAAGCCACTACTAGGTTCCTCCCCTAATTCCTTACCCTCCCCGACCTCCATTTCCCGAGGAAGAGCTATAAATTCCTGTCAGTCGCTGCAAAAAATAATGTTCCTCTTCTCCTCCTTCTACCACCTCCTCCTCCTACTGTTGCCTTTGCCCCCACCACCCACATCATTCCCAAGTCCCTCAATGTTATGGTACTCTTCCCTCAGCTTCCTTTATCTTTAGAGAGAGAGAGAGAGAGAGAGAGAGAGAGAGTGTGTGTGTGTGTGTGTGTGTGTGTGTGTGTGTGTGTGTGTGTGTGTGTGTGTGTGTGTGTGTGTGTGTGTGTGTGTGTGTGTGTGTGTGTGTGTGTGTGTGTGTGTGTGTGTGTGTGTGTGTGTGTGTGTGTGTGTGTGTGTGTGTGTGTGTGTGTGTGTGTGTGTGTGTGTGTTCCAGATCCAGTATAAGACAATAACAATATAATAATCCTCATTGGGGTGACTCTTGTGAACGTTTGTCAGCTTCTCACTGTAAGTTCTTTAGCTGAGAAACTTTCCAATAAATATTATAGTTGAGCAGCATCTTTATATTGACAACCAGCAGCTACTGACTCACTATTCAAAACAATACCATAATATGAAAACGTGAACGTATTAGTCAGCAATTTTGTTTATTTTCCATATGGCTTTTGAAACATTGTACACTACTGTATCAAGGAAACTAACTTAAACATCCCTGTAACATGTGAGACTTTGGGAACACCTCCTCCAGTCCTGCCCCAGTGAGAGGAGATAGACTACTAGGTTGGTTCAGGTTCACTTGCTCTCTGTTTCTTCTTCTCTTGATGCTGGGAAATGGTTGATATACTTCTGTTCTACATTATATTGTGCCAGTAACACAAGATCTGTATTCATTTCCTGTATAAACCCTACGATTTGTACTGTACTGTATTATTCTCTGAGATTATGTATGATAAGTTTGCAGATTGAGTAAAAAAAGTGAATGAATAATTATACAGTGATTTGCATTTTCTTTCTTTCAGTCATTATGGACACACACACACACACACACACACACACACACACACACACACACACACACACACACAGACACACACACAGACACACACACACAGAGACACACACAGACAATCATGGTAGTTACAGCAGTTTGGCTACGAGTCGGGGTTCATACTAATATAAAATAGATGGCCTGGTCGCGTGTCATGATGGGAGACGAGGGATGAAGAGATATATGATGGGAATAATGATAGAAGAGAGAGAGGGGTGTGATGCTGCTGGTGCTAGTGGTGGTAGTGGAGGTGGTCGAGATTTATAAGGTGGTTGGTTGATTGCTTTGTGTGGATTCTAGGAAGGTGAGGGGATGACCAGATGAAGTGGTGGGGAAAAATGATAGATGGAGTGATGGATGTGGAGATAGATCATTCACACACACACACACACACACACACACACACACACACACACACACACACACACACACACACACACACACACACACACAACACACACACACACACACACACACACATACACATACAAACACACACACACACACACACGAAGCCCAGTCATATTTACGGTCCCTTTATATATGTACACACAAGTCCTTCATAGGTATAATTATGGACCTTAGGCAAGAAGAACATTGTCGTTGGTGTAGAGATGTGATGGTACAGATACGATGACTCCATAGACACACTACAGAGCCATCGTATCAGTACCACGCCATCGTAAACACCACCAATATTCTTGCCTACGAACCCTAAAGCTTACAATCATTCAACCATGTAGGTAAGGTAAATACACTTTGGGCAATTCTGGAGCAAATGATTCCTCCACTTTTTGTAAATCTAGAACAAATGATTCCTCCAAACTTTTCGAGGCAACAGGATACCATTATTTTTGTTCATCTGGTCCAGTTTCCTGTTATACTTTGGAGGAATCAAGACACTCCATTTTGAGAAAAGTGTGTTACCCCTTTACCAACTTCACTCACATTATATTAATTACACTATAATTACACTATATAATTACACTATATAATATAATACACTATATAATTACACTATATAATATAATACACTATATAATTACACTATATAATATAATACACTATATAATATAATTACACTATATCATATAATACACTATATAATTACACTATAATATAATACACTATATAATTACACTATATAATATAATACACTATAAAATTACACTATATAATATAATACACTATAAAATTACACTATATAATATAATACACTATATAATTACACTATATAATATAATACACTATATAATTACACTATATAATATAATACACTATAAAATTACACTATATAATATAATACACTATATAATTACACACTATAATTAAACTATATTGATTTTCTCTCGTTGCAGGTAAGGTTGACTGGCCTGATGAATGAAGAGGTCCTGTAGTGGTCTTGGTGAACTGGTTTCCACGTCAAGCTATATTTTTATGTATGTATTTTATCGATCACTTTTTCCTTGTTCATATTATATTTTATTTGTGCATCATAATATATTGAGCCTGTGGAAAATTTACCCTTTATTGGGATATTTTTCATAACTCTGGTGTTTTTACTATAAGTATTATTAATCTAGCTTTTTCTTAGATAATTACTTTTACGTCTGTGATATTTTTCTGTGTGTAATATCTAGCCTTTATTGAGATAGCCTAGTTTTCGTGCAATTTTTTTTTTTTTTTTTTTTATGTGAGTATTATCAATAGACTTTATGGAAGTAGTTTTCGTGTTATTTTTCATGTGCGTGTTATGTAGCCTTCATTGAGAGAGTTTTCACGTCTGTTTTATTATTTTTTTCTGTGGCTAATATTTTCCAGCTGTATCGTGACGTCAGTAGGAAGGAATATTGAAGTTCATTTGATCCCATACTGTTTTTTCCCTCGTGTGTGTGTGTGTGTGTGTGTGTGTGTTTCTTTATTTGTGTGTGTTTGTGTGTGTGTTTCTTTATTTGTGTGTGTGTGTGTGTGTGTGTGTGTGTTTCTTTGTTTGTGTGTGTGTGTGTGTGTGTGTGTGTGTGTGTGTGTGTGTGTGTGTGTGTGTGTGTGTGTGTGTGTGTGTGTGTGTGTGTGTGTGTGTGTGTGTGTGTGTGTGTGTGTGTGTGTAAAGTATCCATAATTATCTTACTTAATATTTCATCACAGTTTTTTCTTACTAAATATTCATCACAGTTCTTTCTTATTAGTTCTTCCTCTTCATTCTTGTCTTTCTCCTCCTCCTCCTCCTTCTCCTCGAAAGATGTGTGTGTGTGGTGTGTGTGTGTGTGTGTGTGTGTGTATGTGTGTGTGTGAGTGTGTGTGTGTGTGTGTGTGTGTGTGTGAGTGTGTGTGTGTGTGTGTGTGTGTGTGTGTGTGTGTGTGTGTTAGGTCTCCTTCGTCATTGCCAGGGTGTTGTTTCCTGTACCATTAAACGTGATAGAGGAAGGAATTTGAGACAGACAATAAAGTTCCCATTATAGATATTAGGGGAATCGATTTGACACTGTTTCTCTTTTCCGGATTTAAAGGGAGGTATGGTTGGGTAAACGAATTGGCTACTGATTCTTTGACACTGTGCAACTAAACATTCATATCCCCTATGAGTAATACTGAAGTCGTCTGTTTCCTCCATGGCATAGCTTGGAGGAATCAGAACCCCTCCTCCAGTTCACCAACAAGAGTTTTCCTAATCTATAGAGAAGGAGAAAATATCACACAGTATGAAAAAGGAAGTGGGGATCAGAACGAAGGAAAAAAGGGAGACGAGAGTAAATATTGAAACAAGAGATGACTACAAATAGAAAAATATGAAAAATGATAAGTATATAAATAAGTAAAAAAACATAAATAAATAAATTAATATATAATTAAATATATAAATTTATAAATAGAAAAGTAAATAAACGTTAATGCATGTGATCGGAAGCCATTATTGACCACGGTTTATAAAGGTCACTGGATTCATTAATTGTTTGACCTCTTTCGACCTTCTCTGCTGCTTTGCGTCTCGTGAATGATACGCCCATTTCTTCCTCAATCAAACATCTTCACTTGGCTGACGTTGTGACGAATTGCGGCCCCGCCCAGGGAGTTCCAGCTCTTAGCCAGTCCCAGGGGAAAAATAACCCAGGGAGAAAGAGAAAATATCCTCTCTGATGGCTTGTATTGAGTGAGTACATTTCCCTTCATTCATTCATTCATCCTCAGCCCATCAACATCATCATCATCAACCCTCGTTCTCCGGTTCAGGTTTCGTGAGTTGGGGATTGGATGAAGCCGCATTTTGACCAGAGGATGAAGGAAATTGTACCGTTGTGATATCATCCTTTAAACTCCTTTGGGAAGATTGAGGTAGAAGTCCCAGACAGGCAAGCAAAGGCTGGCCATGTTGGTGCTCCAGTTATTAATTAAGCGACCCCTGGATGTAGTGAGGAAATTGGAGGTTAATGAGTCCTTCAAATGTTGCCGCGAAACACACACACCAATAGTGAAGGAGCTTGTTTCGTGGCATAGTCAGGAGGAATCAGAAGCCACCAGGTCTCATATACGATCACAGGGTCCTTAAGGGGATAGTAATATACTTTTGATACATTAGTGTACCTTAATTCCTCCAAAGTATGCCAGGAAACAGGACCAAATTAACAGGAATAATGGTGGTCTGTTGCTTGGAATAGTTTGGAGGAATCATTTACTCCAGAATTACCAACACTGTACTACCTACCCCCTTAACTTAAGGGACCCTGTGATGTAGTCAGATAATTGGAGGTAAATGAGTCCTTCAAATATAGCCACGAAACACACACACCTATATGGAAGGAGCATGTTTCGCGGTATTTTGAGGAGGAATCAGAAGCCTCCAATTTTCCTACACAATCACAGGGTCCTTAATAAATGGTAATAGAGAGGAAAAGTAAGTATTAACAAGGGGTATTTAAAGGGGTAGTAGGTACAGTGATAGTGGTAAATCTGGAGCAACTGATTCCTCCAAACCCATCCAAATAACAGGCCACCATTATATTTTTCCTGTTTCCTGACATACTTTGGAGGAATTAAGGCACTCCAATGTACCAAAAATATAAGGCTACTATCCCCTTGAGTTTTCTGTTACACTATTATATTCACTGTTGATTTCGTTGTTATTTTTGCTGCTGTTGTTGTTATTGTTGTTGTTATTATTATTATTGTTGTTATTGTTGGTGGTGCTGTAGGTATTGTTGTTGCTGCTGTTTTTGTTACTGTTATTATTATCATTATTGTTGTTTTTCCTGTTGTTATAGTTATTATTGTTGTTGTTATTTTGCTGCTGTTGTTGTTATTGTCATTGCTGTTGTTATTATTGTTATTATCATTGTTATTGTTATTGTTGGTTTTGCAGGCAGGAAGGGAAACACACACACACTATTTATTATTGATAGAGTGTGCAGTGTGTGTAAACAACCAAGACTCAGAGAAATTGAAAGGTTGTTTACATCATATCTGAGTCAGACAGGGTAATGGAAGGCTATATATAATTTTGATACACTAAAATGCCTTGATTCCTCCAAAGCATATCAGGAAACAGGACCTGCTTAAGGGGGTGCAGGAGTAGGGGACAGGCCTGGGGGGGAGGGGTTTCGGGGGTGCGGGATTAGGGGGACAGGCTTGGGGGGGGTTTGGGGGGTGCGGGATTAGGGGGACAGGCTTGGGGGTGGGTAGAAAGCCTGTCCACTATTCCCTCACACCCCAAACCCGCCCCCCTCCCCACCTCCCAGTCTGTCCCATACTCCCGCAACCCCCCTAAACCCCCCCCCCCCCTCAAGCCTGTCTCAATACACCCGCACCCCCTTAATAAAATGCCTTGATTCCTCCAAAGCATATCAGGAAACAGGACCTGATTAACAAAACTAATGGTGGCCTGTTGCTTGGATTAATTTGGGGGAATCAATAACTACGAATTTATCACCTTATTCACAGGTTCATATATAATTAATTTTGAGGAGGCTTTTCAAGGAACACAAGAGAGAATGTTAGTATGTGTAGAATCAAGCAGAACACAGTATTGCCACTCCTGTTTCTACTGTATTTAATTTTCCTGCCTGAATACCCAGCTAATTTTGTGTGAGTGGAGCGTGTGTGTGTGGGTGTGGGATTGTGTGTGTGTGTGTGTGTGTGTGTGTGTGTGTGTGTGTGTGTGTATTCCAGTGTATATATATGTGTGTGTGTGTGTGTGTGTGTGTGCGCTAGTTTGTGTATGCACGTGTGTGTGTGTATTCCAGTGTACAGTACATGTGTGTGTGTGTGTGTGTGTGTGCATATATATACCAGCGTGTGTGTTTGTGTGCTAGTATGAGTATCCCCGCGTGTGTGTGTTTTCCAGTGTATATATGTGTGTGTGTGTGCATATATAAACCAGCGTGTGTGTGTGTGTGTGTGTGTGTGTGTGCATATATATACCACCGTGTGTGTATATGTGTGTGTGTGCTAGTTTGTATATGCCCGCGTGTGTGTGTATTCCAGTATATGTATG
>JAWQEG010009387.1:0-7500 GCA_033782935.1 Petrolisthes cinctipes
AATCGATTAAAAGGTGGTCCGTGGAGAGAGAGAGAGAGAGAGAGAGAGAGAGAGAGAGAGAGAGAGAGAGTCAGTAGGAGACAGGTAAGGTAAAGTAAGGTGAGGCAAGAAAGAGGGAGGTGAGGGAGAGAAAGAGGAAAGCAGAGGGAATGAAGGCAAGTGAGAGGAGAAGAAGAGGGAGTAATGATGACCTTGAGAGAAAGAGTGGAAGAAAGAGGAAGAGACGAGATAGAAGTGACGAGAGATAAAAGGAGGAGGTAAAAGAAATAGGAGAATACAAGATAGAATAGCTGAAATACAGAATAATTTAGTAGAAGAAATAATTATGATGAAAAGCTGGCGAGGTAATATACTAAAAAAAAAAAAAAAAAAAAAAGTTACAGGTCACGGACAATATATATTATTCTGAGAGCAATCAATTATTATTATTATTATTATTATTATTATTATTATTATTATTATTATTATTATTAAGGTGTATTTCGTTTCCAAACTCATAATCAATAGACAGCCTGATGGATTTTCACCCTATTTGGCATCCTGAGTCCGTCGGTCCAAGGGTGACACATTGTTTGGGTGATGTGGCCAAATATTTCGAGGGTGAAGGTGAAGCAGGATGGGGTCGACATCAGCAGCAGCAGCAGCAGCGTTCCTTAAGGACCCTGTGATCGTGTATGAAAAGTGTAGGCTTCTGATTCCACCTGACCATGCCATGAAACAAGCTCCTTCCATATAGTTGGTGTTTCGTGGCATTATTTTAAGGACTCATTTATCTCCAATTTTCTTACTACATCACAGGGTTCCTTAAGTATCGTATACGTACGTGTCTGGAGGGATATTTTTTGACGAGAAAATTTTATAAACATTTGCACATATTCGGGATTGTCGACATGTAAGGATGGTCTTGTCCACAGCAGCACCTTGTCGTTTGTTTTGAAAGATGACTGCACGTAAGATGGATCATATAAAAATAATTCCATTTTTTTTTTTTTTCCCAGGAGAAAGTTTTGTCGGTGATTAGCTGATTAGAAATACCGGATTTGTAGATGGAATTTGACCTCTGCAGTACTTTGTCAGTTGCTTTGATAGATGATTGCAATTAAATTTATATACAAAATAATTCTGATTTTTACAGTTGTGAGAGAAAAGTTAATGATTGCAGTAGAATAAAAGTGTAGATGATCAGAAAAACGATAGATTAATTAAGATAAAGTTTAGCGTGTGTTTGTAAATTAGTAAGTAAAATCATTCTGGCTTTCATACAACTGTGAGAAAAAATTATGAAGATAATTAATTGTGAAAAAAAAATTGAAGATTAGTAATTGTGAGGAAAAAATTGAAGATTATTAATTATGAAAGAAAAAAAAATTGAAGATTAGTAATTGTCAGAGAAAAAAAAATTGAAGATTAGTAATTGTGAGAAAAAAAAAAAATTAAGATTACTACTATACAGATGTTCAAAATAAGACAAGAGACTAAAAAGGAAGTATGTAATGAATAATGTGTTAGTGTGTGTGAGTATCTATGACAACACATCCACTTATATTACTTACACACTGTCTACATTTCTTCCAAGGCTCCGTTATGTTATGTATAAGGGCACAGCAGCATCCGGTCTTGCCCCCAAACCAATCAGACGACCGATCCAGATACACGTTTTTCTTGATGCTGTTTTTTTTTTTTTTTTTTTTTTTTTTTTTTTTTTTTTTTTTTTAAGTGGACTGAGATTTTGTCGGAAGGTTAGTTATTATTTTTTTCTTTTGTTTACAGGTGCAGCATTAGTGATGACAACTAAAACTCAATCTACGTTGAGTTAGACTAACATTTTATTCTCTCTTCACTCCCCTTCCCACATTCCCTTCCCACATTCCCTTCTCTCATTCCTTTCTCCTTTCCCTTCTTCACGTCCTTTCCCTTCTTCCCGTCCCTTCCCTTCTCCCCTTCCTTTCCCTTCTCCCCTTCCTTTCCCTTCTCAACTTCCTTTCCCTTCGCCCCTTCCCTTCCCTTTTCCCCTTCCCTTCCTGCTCCCTCACCATCTCCCCGCCTCCCTTCCCTTCCAGTCCTCTCTCCCTTCCTTCCCATCTCCACCCCTCCCCTCTTCAGATGGCTTCTTCTTGATTACATTATCCCAACGTGACAGCTTTGGTTTTGACGCTCCCGAGGGACGTGAAAATGTGAGTTTTACGATGCGCTAGTGAATACCGTGTCGTGCCCAAGACGAGAGATTTCTGTTTATGGGCTCGTTCTCATCTGCTGCAATGCCTGGGTTGGTTGGTGGGTTGGTTGGTTGGTTATAGTTAGTTGGTCTGCACTCTCTGGGATTATAATTATACTGCATGTAGTTATGTGTGTGTGTGTGTGTGTGTGTGTGTGTGTGAGTTTTATTTATATGAACACCAGCGCTACGCCAAATTGTATGTAGGCAATTGTGTGTTTCTTCTGTATATATTAACAGAGAGAGAGAGAGAGAGAGAGAGAGAGAGAGAGAGAGAGAGAGAGAGAGAGAGAGAGAGAGAGAGAGAGATAATATACACAGACAATGCGTTTACGGATTACTGCAGAGGAGGAGGAGGGAGAAAATTTATTATGGTGGTTGATATATCCGGACGTGACTGCACCTGCCCCGCCCACAACACACAAGATTTCGCACCATTTCCCTCACAGCGTCCGGGACAGGGTGTGGGAGTGGGAGAAGGAAGGGGGTTTTGTTGGCAGTGGAAGTGGGAGAAGGAAGGGGGTTTTGTTAGGAGTGGGAGTGGGAGAAGGAAGGGGGTTTTGTTGGGAGTGGAAGTGGGAGAATGAAGGGGGTTTTGTTGGCAGTGGAAGTGGGAGAAGGAAGGGGGTTTTGTTGGCAGTGGAAGTGGGAGAAGGAAGGGGGTTTTGTTGATAGTGGAAGTGGGAGAAGGAAGGGGGTTTTGTTGGGAGTGGAAGTGGGAGATGGAAGGGGGTTTTGTTGGGAGTGGAAGTGGGAGAAGGAAGGGGGTTTTGTTGGGAGGGGAAGTAGGAGAAGGAAGGGGGTTTTGTTGGGAGTGGAAGTGGGAGAAGGAAGGGTTTTTTGTTGGGAGTGGAAGTGAGAGAAGGAAAGGTTTTTATTGGGAGGGGAAGTGTTAAAAGGAAGGGGGTTTTGTTGGGAGTGGGAGAAGGAAGGGAATTTTGTTGGGAGTGGGAGAAGGAAGGGGGTTTTGTTGATAGTGGAAGTGGGGGCGGAATTTTTGTTGGGAGTAGGCGGTGGGAATTGGAAGGGGTTTTCATGGGGATGGGTGTGGGGGCTGGGAATGGGTGTGGAGGCTGGGAGTGGGTGTGGAGGCTGGGAGTGCCCGAAGTTTTTATAAGAGTGGGATTTAGGGTCGAGGTTTTTATTTGAGTGGGAGTGAGAGGAAGGTTTTATTTGGAGTGGTTGTGTGTGTGGGTCGGGGGGAATGAAATATCTCGTAGCATGAGAGTGAGTGAGAGTTGGAGGACGGAGTTTTTTAAATGGAGGGAGTGTGGAAAAGTTGTCATTTGGAATGTGTGTGTGTGTGTGTGTGTGTGTGGGGAAATGTCATTGTGTGTGTGTGTGTGTGTGTGTGTCAGAGAGAGAGAGAGTAAAGAGGGCAGAATGTATTTATGACCACAATGTATTTATCGGGTCATGTATAGGTTGGTGTATACGAGTGTGGGTTTGTTGTGGACGTATATTTACTCTAGTGCCTTTTTTAATATTCTCTTACTCACACTCATAAACTTCAGCCTTCATTTGTTTTTCTTCTCTCAGTATTCTTTTCCTCGCCCATAAATAATACTTCACATCATCTTCTTATATATTATTATCTTCTAGCAATATTGTTTACATCACCCTTGCTCCATTGCATCACTTCTTCTCTCAATATTCTTTTCCTCACTCTTCATATTTCACATCATTTTCTTTTCCTCTGTCAATATTTTTATCCACACCTTTCAAAACTTTAGTAACATCGTCATATTTTCTTCACACACACAAAACTTCTTCAGTAGCAGACCGGTTTAGCTGCCCGTGGGTTTATCTGATATTTTTTATTGCTGACGTAACTGCAAAGGTTTTATCAAGTCTTCCTTCTTTCGTTTTTTTTTTTTTTTTTTTTTTTTTTTTTTTTTAACAGAACTTTTTGCACCTTTATCAACAGGTTGTTCTATAAGCCCCTGACATCAATGCACTGAAGTCATCATACTCACTCACCTCCTTGGCCTCTGTCCCCTCATTTTTTTCTATATTTCCTTTCTTTATGATCACTATTCTCACTTCTCATTTCAGTCATCTTTCTCTTCCCTCTCACCATGCAGTATATATATGTATTTCTTAATGGCTTGTCGGATGTGTGTGTGTGTGTGTGTGTGTGTGTGTGTGTATGCGTTTGTTGTTTTGTCGACACTCAATTATCACTCTTCTTTCTTCTCATTTTAATCACCTTCCTCTTCCCCTCAGCATCCAGTAGATTTATTCCGTAAAGGCTTATCGTGTGTGTGTGTGTGTGTGTGTTGTGTGTGTGTGTGTGTTTTGTGTGTGTGTGTGTGTGTGTGTGTGTGTGTGTGTGTGTGTGTGTGTGTGTGTGTGTGTGTGTGTGTGTGTGTGTGTGTGTGTGTGTGTGTGTGTGTGTGTGTGTACTCGCCGTTGTTTTATCGACACTCAATTTCGTACGTGACTGCAGCATCTGCCTTCAATCTTGCTCTCCATCCAATCATAATATACTGTCCTGGAATGGAATGAAACGGTAGAAGGCGAGAACGAGCGAGTGTGTGTGTGTTTTTTTTCTCTCTCATCATCCATCCAGCAGCACAGAGAGTCATTAGGTGAGAGAGCATTATTTTCACTTGTGATGGTCGGTCGGTCGATTGGTGGGTCGTTCGGTGTGTCTTAGAGGGAAGAGGTGGCCGGCCGTCTGACAAGTCTAGCGTGTCTAGGGTTATTATACACGGATTTATCGTCGTTAGGTCGCCTTTTATCGCGTATCAAGGTGTATTAATCTCTGGGGGTGTGGCCAGTCATCTCTGTGGGTTATAATAGACAGACGTGAACATGCCAGCCAACCAACCTTAGGGGCCCCGGAGGTATTGCCTGGAGGTCTGGACTTTGTAGACTCAGAGATGGAGGTTGTGGAAAAGGAGGAAGGGGAGGGGGGGGTGAGGTGTGGTCAGGGAGAGAGGGAGAGAGAGGTGTGGTCATGGAGGAAGGTTGAAGTGGAAAAGGAGAAAGGGAGACAGACACAGACAGAGACAGAAACAGACAGACATAGAGGTGTGGTCAGGGAGGGGCATGTAGATAGGAGAGAGGGAAGAAGGAAGGTATGGACTGAGAAGAAGGGAGGAATTAGGTGTGGTCAGGGAGGGAGGGAGGGAAGGGGAAAGGTGTGGTCAGCGAGTGAGATACAGGATACAGTAGCCAGGAAGGGAAGAAGGTGAGGGACACGGTAGGAGGTGAGGGATTTCGGGACGAGGTGAGAGGGTCTAGAGGGTGGTGTGCATGGCTAAGTTTGAAGGTATAGTAGGAGTGGCTGGGTAGAGAAGGAGAAAAATGAGGGCCACAGAAGGTGAAGGGAGGGAGGGAGGTGTGTCTTGAGGGAGGGGCGGGCAGGTTGTTGATAGAGTGACGTTGTAAGTGAGAGTGAGACTATTGAGGGACAGAGAGGTGAGGGACAAGGAGGAGGAGGAGGAGGAAGAGAGGTGTAGTAGGTGGTTAGCAAGGGAGGGAAGGAGGAAGAGAAATGATAGGCAAGTAAGGGAGAGAAGGGGAAGAGAATATTAAGTCAGCTAGCATGGAGAGAGGAAGGAGGAAATGAATAAATGAAGGGGAAGAGAATAAGTCACCTATCATGGGAGAAGAGGAAGGAGGAAGAGAAATATAGGCAAATAAGAGAAAGAAGGAAGAAGAAAAATAATAGGCAAGTAATGAAGAGAGTGAGGAATAGAAAGAATAGGCAAGTAAAGGAGAGAAAGAGAAGGAAAAGAGATTAGGAGGGGAAAGAGACATGGAACCCAAATCTCGAGTTGTCTTGCAGCTTCCAGGAAAAAGATATTGATTTTGGAAGCCAATAGATTTAGCACCAACATAATCCATCCTCATCCCGGTTTGAGTTATGAGTTACAGAGGAAGAAGATGTGGTCAAATATTCTCTGCTGTATTTCCCATTCCATGTAACCCGAATGTAGTTTTCCTTAATTAAGCCTTGGTGATACTGAGATTAATACAGTACAGACATTATAGTAAAATAGTTGGTCGTGCATGGGGTTAGGTTGCATTGGTTAGTGTGTTTCATAGTAAAATAGTTGGTCGTGGGTTTAGGATACATTAGTGTGTTTGCATAGAGATATAACACGAACACACCACACGAACACATTAAAAAACTAATATAACACGAACACAAATCTTCATTGGTTCCTGCACTCTATCTACATATTATAGCCTACTCAGAGATAGCCAACTAACCAACCTATTGCCCCTCCATGCACCCCCCCCCCCCCATCACCCTCCGAGTTTTCTTCATGCCCCTCCCCGTGCCCCATCATGCCCCCCTCCACAATTCCTCAGTGCTCCATGCCCCTCCCCCGAGTCCTTTCATACCTTGCCCCCCCTCCATGCTCCCTCCCCCACCTCCCCCGAGTTCTTCCATACCCGCCCCCCCTCCCCCCGAGTTCTTCCATACCTCCCCCACCCACCCGAGTTCTTCCATACCCCCCCCACCCACCCGAGTTCTTCCATACCCCCCCCCCCACCCACCCGAGTTCTTCCATACCCCCCCCCACCCACCCGAGTTCTTCCATACCCCCTTTGGCCCTCCATGCCCCGTGTCCTTCCATGCCCCCTGCGGTTGTGTGTGTTGAAGTACAAGGTCATAACGCGGTTAATGGCAATTCCTCCAGGCCCAGTTGTGATGTGTAATGTGGGAGGCTGACAGGTGTTTTAGGATGGTAGATGTGGTAGGTTGGTGGGTGTGGTAGGCTGGTGGGTGTTGTAGGCTGGTAGATTGGTAGGTGTGGTAGGTTGGCAGGTGTGGTAGGTGGGTGGGTGTGGTAGGTTGGTAGGTGTGGCAGGTGTGGGATTCTGGCAGGTGTTTTAGGCTGGTGGGTGTGGTAGGCTGACAGGTGTGGTAGACTGGCAGGTGTGGTAGGTGTGGGATTCTGGCAGGTGTTTTAGGCTGGCAGGTGTGGTAGGTTGGCAGGTGTGGTAGGTTGGCAGGTGTGGCATGCTGGTAGGCGTGGCAGGTTGATCATATACACTGATTTAGATCAATAAACTATCCGATAACAGGAGGTGTGGTGAAGGTAGTGTCAGTAGTAATGGCTATAGATGTGTAATAATTCACGTATAAAATATTTACTTGATATAAATGTAATCGAAAGTGTCTGACAAAAGTTATATCGCAGCCGCCACTGTCTACATGTTTTATATTTTTTATTTATTTTTCTTAAGAGTATAAATATTATGCAGCTTCAATTGTGTACATATTTTTTTATGAACATCTAACACCTTCATATTTACACCGAATT
>JAWQEG010009387.1:12500-24992 GCA_033782935.1 Petrolisthes cinctipes
CACCGTTATACCTATTTCGTGGTATTGTTATATACGACTTTTACTTAGTGCTTGTGACTTGTATAATATTACGACCCTCACGTCACCTTATGTGGCCGGGGATATAATATTTTTGTTCACACCCTTGCATCCTATTACCAGCGGCATTGTTGATGTTCCCAGGCTTCACTGCACTTTTTACGGCAGGAGACAATAACAGCGAGCAACGGGGGCACTCTCACTCGGAACGGGGGCACTCTCACTCGGAAAGGGGGCACTCTCACTCGGAACGGGGGCACTCTCACTCGGAACGGGGGCACTCTCACTCGGAACGGGGGCACTCTCATTCGGAACGGGGGCACTCTCACTCGGAACGGGGGCACTCTCACTCGGAACGGGGGCACTCTCACTCGGAACGGGGGCACTCTCACTCGGAACGGGGGCACTCTCACTCGGAACGGGGACACTCTCACTCGCATGTGTACAGTCACCACCAAGAGTCATGTAAACCTACCGTGTAGTTCCCTCGTGGACTATGAGACTCCCACTGTGTGTCTTGGGTGAGGTGTGGAGACTTTGGGACTGATGAGTTTGGGCACACTCCGATACCTGAGAAAAAAATATGGACCCTCGAAGGCATTTTTATTCATTTTTATACTAGAGATTATATTTTAAGGCTCACCATCCGACGGAAGAAGAGAAAAGGGGCAGGACTTTTGATATTGACTGTACTACCCCACATCCCCACAACGGAAGAAGAAAAGGGGACAGGACTTTTGATATTGACTGTACGACCACACAACAGAAGTTCGATCCCGCCTTTTGTGGGTGGGTGTCTGCCTTAACTCTTTTTTTTTCCTATATCGTGTTTTTTTTTTTTTAATACCCAGGGGTCTCTAGGGTTTATGAAGGTACTGAAATGAGTGACTTTTCAGGGTCTGCCAGGATGATTATATTATCCAAGAACGGTAAAGCGTTTATGACCTGCGTGCAGTTAAAAGGTGTAAATCCAGCAGACACGTATTTTTTGCTGTATATTTTGTAGGTGACATTACTTTCATATTATACATATTAATAGACATCTTAATTGTGTGTATTAATACTGAAGAATTAAACGAATGCATAATAATACCCAGTACAAATAAACCTGTAACGTGTCATAATTTTGAGATAACCATTAACGAGCAATAATATACCGATGTTTTCTCTGTCACTCTCCTTAAAATCCCTCAGACAGAGCTTAATTAAGGGGACATAGTGTATACAGCGTTGGTAAATCTGGATCAACTGATTTCTCCAACCTATTCCAAACATTTTTTTTTTTTTTTTCATCTGGTCGTGTTTCCTGGCATACTTTGGAGGAATTAAGGAGCTTCAATGTACCCAGAAGTGTATTAAATCCCTTAAGTGTGAAAGTGTGTTACATGAGCATTAGAAAACTCCCTGGTAATGGGCAGCTCTGTCGATGGTTCCAGTCATTTTTCTTGCCTGTTTTTCCTCCCACTCTTTTTTTGTTCCCTTTTCTCGACACGTGGTCTTAGTTCTTGGGACTGGACAATCCGGTTTTGTTTCATTTTCACTTCCTTATGAGCAGACGGCTAAGGTTTACTGTTATTGATGATGATGTTGATTTATGAAGTGGGAGCCTTGTATTCATTTAATCATGTGTGTGTGTGTGTGTGTGTGTGTGTGTGTGTGTGTGTGTGAATCGGCGGTATTTACTTTAGGAAAAATGATGAAGGAAATGATGACAGGTAGATGTGATGATAAAATGTTGATGATGGTGGTAGTGGTAATTGTGGGAGGTAGTGGCTTAGGTAGCTGTGATAGTAATGATGTTAGTGGTGTTGATGTTGGTGTTACTAGTGGTGGTAGTGGTGGTGGTGATGGTGGTGGTGGTAATGGTGATGAAGGTGGTCGTTGCGGTGTAGTCGTAGTGGTAATTGTAGTTACTGTAGTGGTGGCAGTGATGGTGGTAGTGATGGTGAAGGTGGTGGTGGTAGTGATAGTGAAGGTGGTGGTGGTAGTGTTGGTGATGGTGGTAGTGATAGTGAAGGTGGTGGTGGTGGTAGTGATGGTGAAGGTGGTGGTGGTGGTAGTGATAGTGAAGGTGGTGGTGGTAGTGATGGTGAAGGTGGTGGTGGTAGTGATAGTGAAGGTGGTGGTGGTGGTAGTGATGGTGAAGGTGGTAGTGGTGGTGGTGGTGGTGATGAAGCTGGTAATATAGGTTTGGTGTTGGTGATGGTGGAAGTGTTGGTATTGGTGTTGGTGATGGTGGTAGTGTTGGTGATGGTGGTGGTAGTGGTAGTAGTGTTGGTGGTAGTGGTAGTGTTGGTATTGGTGTTGGTGATGGTGGTAGTGTTGGTAGTGAGGCTGGTGCAATGTTAGTGTACAGTACAGGGTGCCTCAGGGCCACTTAGGGTGAAGGCACAGGGCTACCAACAACATCACCCTTTCGACCTTCCCCAATCCACTCCACCCAACCTTCACATTTTTACTGACATATTTTGAATGGGTGTTTACATATACGTGTGTTTATTTTACTGCATTCGCATATATGTGTATTAGTATATTGAGTGACATTCATATTATTATTTATTTAATGTTAAGTTTCCATGCAGAGTGACATGTTGTGGTGGTGATTCTGAGGTTTGTGATGATTAAATATTATATGATGCTTGTGGTGTCAAATTGTACTGTTCTTGTCTGTGTAGTTTGGTTAGTGAGATGGTTGGTATTTTGGCATATTGTCTGGGTGGGTAGGTGGCCGTCTGTCTGTCTGATGGAATGAGGGAGGGAGTGTGATTGACTAAAACAGGTAGACGTCTATAAGTGAAAACGTGCTGCTTCGTGTGTTATACCGGTTGTTTGTTTTGACTGGAATACTTTGTGATCTTGGGGTCTTGTTTTCTAGCTGTCTGTATATCTGACGGTCTACTTCTACTACTACTACTATCATCTGTGTGTCTGAATATCCAACAAACATACTGTCGAAATTTTGAAGACAGGATTATTTTACGTATACTTTGGTGTCTTGCTGTGTGTCTGTCTAACTAGCCAACAAGCTGACTGTCTGAAATATGAAGAAAGAATTATTATATTCCCGAGTGTTTTACTGTGTGTCTGACAAACTATCCCAGAAGTTCAATGTCTGAAATATGAAGAAAGAATTATTATATACCTATTATTGTGTGTCTGTGGTGCCTGACTTAACTAACAAGCTTACAACATGTCGTCTGGCTACGTGGGTGTCTGTGAGTAAAGAAGCCGTGGTGGCATGGAGGTGTTGGAATGCAGGTGAGGGAGGAAGGGAGGGAGGGAGAAGGTAAAGCATAGTTGGCACACTCACCTCAGTCGACTTGTCTTACCTCACCTCAACTCACAGCACGTCACTTGTACACCTCTCCCTCCTTCCATTTTTATTCAACTGTACTGTGCATTCTTTACATCCCTTACAGTTGGGTAATTAATACTTATACACGTATATAATAATTATGTGTGTAATGTATTGTACTGTACTTCCCGTTACTGGTACGGCATTAATTTTGTACAGTATTCTAATATTTTTTTTTTCTCCTTCATTGTACTCCTTGGTATTTCAGTGTTGTTTTCCTTTACGTGTCCCTGTTTTTTTTTTTTTTTCGTGTGAAGTGCTTTGTTGTGTTGCTGTGTATACCGCACCGTGACCTTGGCTATAGGCAGGGGCGGGAGGCCAGGTCGGGGGGAGGGGGAGGAAAAAAAGGTGAGGGAGGGAGGGAGAGGGGGAGAAAGAAGAGGGAAGGGTGTGGGGAGGGGGATGAAGTAGAGGTGAGGGAGGGAGAGGGGGAGAAAGAAGAGGGAAAGGTGTGGGGAGGGGGATGAAGAAGGGGTGAGGGAGGGAGGGATAGGGGGAGAAAGAAGAGGGAAGGGTGTGGGGAGGGGGATGAAGAAGAGGTGAGGGAGGGGAATGAGAGAGAGGAGAGGGAAACAAATGGTGTAAGAAGGGAAAAATATAAAAGGAGGAGCGAGGGAGGAAAGGTTAGATGGGAATGGAGGAGGTAGATAAGGGGAGAAGGGGGGACGGAGGAAAGAGAGAATGCAAGAAAGAGGAAAGGAAAGGGAGAAAAATAAGTAATTACCACAGAAAAGAGAGGAAGACACAACCACAGGAATTGAAAGGAGGGAGGGAGGGAGGGAGGAAGACAGGTGAGGTGAGGGAGGGAGGGAGGAAGAAAGACAAGTGAGGGCAGGCAGTCAGGTCGGTGGGTCACATACCAAAGAAGCGAGCAGCCAGGGTGATGATGAGTGAGGGAGGCACCAAGCACTAAACTTACCACCATGCATGGCTAAGAGGAAGCTTGTACCAGTGTCTGTTTCTCTCTCTGCCTACCTTGTATTATTTTGTTCTTGCTGGTGTTGTTGTTGTTGATGGTGGTGGTGGCGGCAGTGTTGTTGTAATTGATAGTGGTGTTGATGGTAAAAGTGTTGTTGTAATTGATAGTGTTGCAGATGGTGGTAGTGGTGTTGTTGTTGATGGTGGTGACAGTGTTGTTGTAATTGATAGTGTTGCAGATGGTGGTAGTGGTGTTGTTGATGGTGGTGGCAGTGTTGTTGTAATTGATAGTGTTGCAGATGGTGGTAGTAGTGTTGTTGATGGTGGTGACAGTGTTGTTGTAATTGATAGTGTTGCAGATGGTGGTAGTAGTGTTGTTGATGGTGGTGACAGTGTTGTTGTAATTGATAGTGTTGCAGATGGTGGTAGTGGTGTTGTTGATGGTGGTGGCAGTGTTGTTGTAATTGATATTGTTGCAGATGGTGGTAGTGGTGTTGTTGATGGTGGTGGCAGTGTTGTTGTAATTGATAGTGTTGCAGAAGGTGGTAGTGGTGTTGCATTTTTGGTGTCGTAGGTGGTTGTGATGTATTTTTGGTGTGGGTTTTGGTGTAGGTGTTGTTGTTGGTGAAAGGTAGTGGTGGTGGTGGTGGTGGTAGTGGCGTGTTTTTAGTGTTGGTGTGGGGGTAGGAATGTTGCTGGGGGATAATGATTCTGTTGTTGTTGGTGGTGACTGGAATGGTTCAGAAATTGTTATAGTTTCTCTCTCTGAACTATTCACGATGCTTGACTTTATAAGCAAAAAATGAATGAAAAATTAAAAATGCAACCAGTAAAAAGGATCCAATGTGATGTATTTATTTAAAGGTTTATTATTTCGTGCACTAATATTACTCAGAAAAAAAAAATATATGCAATGTTCTCAGCCACCATCCACAATATAATATTCACCCTGAAAACTCCACAACTTTAAGGTTTCACATAAAACATAAAATTCACATACAAACACTACAGTATTCACGAGAAATATTCAAAAGTAAAATGAATTCAGCCACCACTTGGAATATTGAGTGAGTGAACCAACACACAAGAATACAAACATTTGAACACACCAGAGGGAGAGGGAGAGAGAAAAAAAAGGCCTAGCACTCCACGTATATGGCAATTTCTATAATATATGTAGATACACCAATTGGCTGCTATTACCGACAGTAGTTGTGATGATAGAGAGGAGAACTGACACACATTCCAGGGTGTCGACAGTTGCCACCACAGCCTCCCTTCCTTGACCTAATAGTGTCGTACAATCTGAGTGAAACAGGAGAATTACTGCATATATTTGATTTTGGGTAAAGAAATAACAAGGGCAAAGCGGCCACTTATAGCTAAACCTGGAGAAATATAGAACAACAAATCACTATGCCTGGAAAAATTTAAAGGAACAAATCACTATTGTATGTACCCAAATAAGTTGATACATAATCCTGTGTTGAAGGTGGGAGGGTCATAAGTTAGGCTGAATACAGAGGGCGATAGGTTATTCCATAATGATGTGTGAGACTGGAGGGGAATTGGCCGTGAAGATGTAAGAGAGGTAGAAAGGTGTGAAGAAAAAAGGAGATGACTGATTTGACTGTCTGGAGGTCAAAGTATTATCAACACACACACAAATCACAACACACACACACTTACACACAACACAACACACATCACAACACACATCACAACACAACACAACACAACACACACACACATCAAACACACACACACAACACAACGCAACACACACACACACACAAAACACAACACACACACAAAACACAACAACACACACACACAACACAACACACACACACACACAACACAACACAACACAACACAACACAACACACACAAGCTCGCGAGGGTGTGTCAGAAATTGCTCGTTCGTTTTTTATGTACCCCAACCTTGCAGTGGTGCTGGGCGTAAGATGAATTTATGAACAAAAAATATATACGACCCGATGTTATGTATTGTGTATATATTGCCATCATGGAAAATATAACCTCGATCAGTGTCGCTTCTAGCTGCTATAAACATGAGGGTCTGGCGGTGTTGAAGTCTGGGTATTACAAAAAAATATATTTGTATGTTTAAGAGAAGATGATTTTTTGCTGGTGGATTGGAAGGCTACTAACTCCTCCAAACTATGCCAGGAAACAGATGCCCTCAATGGTACTATAATAAGGGGTTTGTTTCGTGGCATAGTTTGGATGAATCAGACACCTGCCAAGTCACCAACAAAACAATCTTCCATTAATGGGTTATTTTTAAGATGGAGATTTTCTTGTTGGTGAAATTGAGGAGAGTTGCTGATTCCTCCAATGTATGCCAGGAAACAGACAACCTCGGTGTTACTATAGTAGGAGATCCGTTTCGTGGGATAGTTAGGAGGAATCAATAGCCTTCCAATTTGCCAACAAGAGAATCTCCCTTTAATAAGATTACCATTATATCTGTCTACAAACAAGGAATAAAATACAGTACAGTCTAGGTCCCTGTCTAGGAGGAAGGAATAAAGTACAGTACAGTCTAGGTCCCTGTCTACCAGCAAGGAATAAAGTACAGTACAGACAGTAATATAATATAATTCTTAACGTGTACAGTTTGAAGGAATCACTATTACATCCAATTCTCTGACAGTCACATCACCACTACTACTACTATCACCATCACCACCACCACCACCACCACCACCACTACTACCACTACCATTATCACCACCACCACCACCACTGTTACCACCACCAACTCCATCACCACCACCACCACTACTACTACTACCACTATCACCACCACCACCACCACTACTACTACAACTACCACTATCACCACCACCACCACTACCACCACTGCTACCACCACCAACTCCATCACCACTACTACCACCACCACTACCACCACCACCTCCACCACCACCACCTCCACCATCATCATTGTTTACATATATACAGTATTTGTTTTGCATTATTATCCACAAAATATGTCTCCATAAACTAATTAATTAAAGGGGAATTATTAATGTGTTTAGTAATCCAAGTGCACAGACAGCCATTATAGTAATTATGTTTATTGTCTCTTTTCAGGTGAGTTTCCCACTGAGCACTGCTTGGGTTGGTCTCTCTACTGCTTGCCCGAGGCTTAGAATGTAAGTACTGCATTATTTTTACAGTGCATATATTGTGTGTGTGTGTGTGTGAGAGAGAGAGAGAGAGAGAGAGAGAGAGAGAGAGAGAGAGAGAGAGAGGTAGTAGTAGTAGTAGTAGTTATCTTTATCAGTTAGTATCATTTCATATCTCGCACTTGTATTTATTTTAGAAAGGCGGGAAAGAACTTAAGACCGCGACTGAACGTGAACAGGAACCGGGAAGTGCATGCAAGGAACGGGAAGCGTGAGTGTGTGTGTGTGTGTGTGTGTGTGTGTGTGTGTGTGTGTGCGTGAGTGTGTGTGCGTGAGTGTGTGTGTGTGTGTGTGTGTGTGTGTGTGTGTGTGTGTGTGTGTGCGTGTGTGCGTGAGTTGCAGGCAGAATTTGGGCATCTTAATATTTTTTTTTTTTTTTTTTTTCATTCGTACAGAGTTGCATGTAATTATGTTTCCCGTTGCACCAGCCAGCCACCTTAGTCCCTGCCAAATTGCAGTGATTATAGGAGGGGATATAATGGCCCTCAATTTACTTGCCTTTTGGTGATATATTTATAGTGAGAGTGAGGTCGTGCAGGGTGAGGAAGAGGAGGAGGAGGAGAAAGAGTTGGAAGAGGAGTATGTGACAGTGGAGTAAAAAGAGGAGGAGGAGGAGTAAGAAGAGTTGGAAGAGGAGTATGTGACAGTGGGAGTAAAGATGATTAATTAAAAGGGAGAAGGAGAGGGCGACAAAAGAAGATAAGGCCAACGTTAGAAAAATTGAAATGAGTGAGGACAGAGTGGAATGGAAAGAGGAGGAAAACAGATATTCGTCAAGCGAGTAACTCACCAACAACTCTTTCTTCCTCATACAAGAAAAGGAGGAGTGAAGTGATGTAAGGGACTGACTGAGTTTATGAGCAAGGGGGATGAGAACTTGCATCTCTCTTGGGCCATGGTAAAAGTGAAAACATAAAACGTAGATGTATGTCTGATAATAGAAGCATCTCTTTTCGGTCTCGGTAAAAGCGAAAACATAAAACGTAGATGTATGTCTGATAAAAGAAGCCATTTCTATGCTAAAGTTGATTTCATGAATACTTTCCATCCGACGTGTAATCAGAGTAAAGTGTGCAAGTCCCTGAGGAATTTGGGTCAGAGAAACGATTGAGATAAATAAGGATCAGGTAATAAGATAAAATAATATTGTTTGGGAAGAAATATCACAGCTGCCAGACCTGGAAATCGAACCCACGCGCAATGCTGTATATTAACTGCCTTACACAACAACTTTATACCAGTCTTGCTCCCTCATACTCGTAATTTGTTCCATAAAGAGGGGAGAGAAATCATTGGTTATGTTTTCAAGATCTTTATGACCAGGACCTTGAAGGAATTAGACTTTTTTTTTTTTTTTTTTAACCTTTCTGACCTTTTTCTCTTTTTCTCTCTAGCTCTGGAAAATTATACATAGGCAATAAAAGCTGGATTTCCTGAAGTTATTGGATACGGTACTTTCGGCTCAACTTAAGAGATAGGTAAGGCATTTTCAGACAGTGTGGGAGTTCTGCTTCTTCTAAAATGTGTCACAAACCATCAATATTGAGGGAGTCTATTTCTCAGCTCAGTTTGTGGGAATCGGTGTCCACTTAAAGTCTCATTATATCACTGGCCCATTAAGGACCCTATGAACGTGTCTGAAAATTGGTGTTTTCTGATTCCTTCTGACCATGCCACGAAACAAGCTCATTCCAAATAGGGAGTGTTTCGTGGCAATATTTGAAGGACTCGTTTACCTCCATTTTTCTGACTACATCACAGGGTCCCTTAATGTGATCATCTTCGTATACTAATTTTAGCCTCAGTATTTAAGGAACCTAACCTCTGTTTCTCCAAGCTGTGCCACAATACAAACCAAACCAAAAGAAACTAAGGTATCCTGTTTGTTTAAGTAATTTATAGCCCTCGGTAAGTTTGCCTACAACATCTTGGCAACCTCCCATAAGCTGTTGAGAATTGATCCTTGGTGAAAGTCAAATGTTAATATTATCAATAAACACAAAGCTGGAGGTTAAAAGTTTAGTGGAAGTGCAAATGAAATACGAATATGTAGTCCATGAAGGAATATTTTATGAGAGAGTTTGATTGACTGTGGTAGATTCGGTGTTTACGCAATAGTTCAAACCTACCTCCATTTGCTTAGGCTATATCCCAAGTGTGTGATGATGGTGTGGGTATATTGGTAACCTCTCACTCCTATCATCATCATCTTAACCGTGATAGGAAAGGGAAGCAAGAAATTGGTACATGATGTGGATATGGAAAAAAAAAAAATAAAAAATAATAATAATAATAATAATAAATAAAAAAAAAATAATAATAATAAGAAAGGGAAGTGAGGAAATTGAACGACACGATATGGAGAAACTGAAATGAAAACAAGGTTGGGGCGGATGTATACCTAATTGTCATACCTATACCACAGTGAAGGTTGAACCGCAGTAAAAATGGTATAGTAGTGAAAGTCTTCCACTATATACAGCAATGACCATGTAAATATGCACAGTGATGGCCTCTCATACCTTGGCCATCTAAATCTGTACAGTGATAGCCTGCCTCATAATTCCCCCTTTGTCAGTTCACGCCCTCCTGCCCAAACCACTTTCCCCATTTCTGACGTAATTATGTTCTGGTCTCAGGGTCATTAGCCGGACCCCTAAATGGATACCTCTCATCTCGCTCTCCCTTTCTTATTCTCCGTCCTCTTCCTCTCTCTTCCCACCTCATTTTTCTTCTCTCTTCCCACCTCCTTTTCCTCTCTGCTTCTTCCCACCTCCTCTCGTCCTCTCCCTTTCCGCATTCTATCTTCCTCTCACCCCATATCCTCTCCCTCTCTCCACCTCCCCTCCTTCCGCTTGCTTCTCCCCCTCTCTTCTCCCTCTTCACCTCCCCCTCTCTTCTCCCTCTTCACCTCCCCCTCTCTTCTCCCTCTTCACCTCCTCTCTCCATCTCCCACCCCTTGTCTCATCCACGGCACACCTACATACACTTAACAGTCTTATTGGACACCTGGACTCAGTGTTGGAGGCAGACTACAGTTAACATTCTCGTGCAAATTTCCTCTCCATTATAAACGTGGTGGTGTAATGTTGTTAAAACGTTGCTGTTAAAAAAAAGAAAAGATTTGGAGTGGTGGTGTATCTGCTCTTTAAGGGGGAAGAAAGTACAGTGTTGGGAAATTTGGAGCAGCTGATACCTACTCCAGAGTATTTCAAGCAACAGGCCTCCATTATTTTTGTTAATCTGGTCCTGTATCCTGGCAAATTTTGGTGGAATCAAGGCGCAGTGATGTACCAAAAGTATACTAACCCCCTTAACACTGAAGTAGCTTGTTGTTGATGATGGGAGGGTGTTCTATCCCAGCCATTTAACACGAATATTGTTGTCGATAGTATGTGCTACGAAATCACCTTCTTGCTTCATGAATATCTCCACATACGACACACCCAAAGATACTGTACTCTTGAGGCTTCCCAAATTACATAAGTCCTAATGTAACCTGAAACCAAATGAATGTAACGGCTTGAGGTTAGGGGGGGAGACGCCCCCCTCGGCCCACAGTCATTATCGGTTTTATGGTCAAGATGAAATCACACTTTATGCACCACAAACCTTAGGTCAAGTTCCCTGTAACGCGAAACTCATTAAGTAGACTGACTGAGATTTTTGTCTGGGGATTCCATACTTCGGATTCTTCCAAACTCTACAGTACACCACGAGACAGACTCACCACGGTATTACTCTTGTTTTGTGATACAGTTTGTAGGAATAAGTAGTCAACAGTTTGCTGACAGATTACTAGTTCCCTTAACTCACAAACAACGGATTATGAACTCTTGTATTATTCTCGGGTTCCCATCTAACAATATTATATCAGAGAGAAGCACATGCAGACAAGTAGTACCGGTATCTAAACTATACGATTATAATTATAGAGGGCTTATTTTGTAGCACATTTTGGAGGAATAGTAGAAGGATATATTTTGTATCACAGTTTAGAGGAAGATTGGATGTATTTTTGTAGTACATCTTAGAGGAAAAGTGGATGTTTTTTATAGCAAAGTTTGGAGCAATAGTAGATGCATTTCTTAGCACAGTTGGAGGAATCTGTAGACTTCCAGTTCCCTATTAACAGCTTACATACTCCCTCAAGGACCCTATGATCGTGTATATGAGAATTGAAGGTTTCCAATTCGTCCTGACCATGCCACGAAACAAGCTCCTTCCATATAGGTGATGTTTCAAGGCAATATTTGAAGGACTCATTTACCTCCAATTTTCTAACTACATCACAGGGTCCCTTAATTGATATTGCCTTATGACTGAACCACTTACCCTACATTTACGGTCTACTTTCCACAGTGTTTGCGTTTGTAAAGATGAGAAAAGTTTAGTCATCATCATTACTATTAGTATTAAGGTTGGTTAGGGTGAGTGAATAAGGAGGGGAAGATGAAATGATGGTTCTGTTCCACTTATCACACCCACGGCCAATGATTTCCTTATCTGGGTGAAATTTTAAGTAGTCCGGAGATCTTACATATTATACAGTATATATATATATAGTACCGTACATACATTTCACCCAAATAAAATAATAGCACTCTACAGTCCCAAATACATAAGAGAAAAAATTACACTCTACAGTTACTTATAATTGTACTCTTGTAGTTTTTTTTTTTTTTTATAATTATACCCGATATAGATTTGCTTATGATTATTATACTTTGGCCTTGCTTATAGAACATACACGTCACTCCTCCTTCCTTTCAGTAATACATATCTGTTAATTAAGTGTGTTGGAAATAAAGTAATGGCTGTTTTCGTATAATTATGTAACTGTACACTAAATTTAATTAATACATATTCCACACAATCATTTTCAAAGTTTAAAGATAGGAGGTAAGTACAGCACACACACACACACACACACACACACACACACACACACACACACACACAGTTTACTACTCCATAAGGCAA
>JAWQEG010009388.1:0-28051 GCA_033782935.1 Petrolisthes cinctipes
TCCATAACATTATGATTAATGATGCCGGATTTCTGTCAAAACATCAAAAATGTATTATAAACTAACATACATACAGTACACCTACACAATATCTACTGCTTCCTTACACATGTTTTATACAATCTTTGGTATTTATTGAAAGAATCCCCATTTTGTAGCAGTGTTGCCAGATCCGGCTAGGTCCCAGTATTTTGCCCCGGTCATTTCTTGTACTTTACCAGGGTTATTTTCCGGTAGTTTGCCCAGGTTAGGTCCCGGTAGTCTGATGTGGTCTAGGTAATATGCGGTAAAATGAGACATTTGCGGAGGAAATGCCATAGAAAAAATAATCTTAGAATTGTTTGAATTAGTGGGTAATGAAAGCAGAAAAACCGTACGCAATAACGTTAATTCTTTCAATATTTACCCAAACGAAATGGTGTTATTTCAGCTAATATTGCGATTATCTCTGCTGGCGAACTACTGGTTAGGTTAGGTTGGGTTAGGTAGGGTTCGGTTTCCTTTATCAATACTCAGTGGAATTATCATGTGGAAATGTATTCTTTGCTAATTTCAATTTTAAGATACAACATTTCTGTAGTGGAGGGACGAACTGAAGTTGGCCGGACAGTGTTACCAGATTCCATTGGCAAAATTACAGAAGGTCCAGCAGGCAGTTGTGTATAATACGCCTGACCCATCCAATCGAGATACTTTTAGCTCCTATCCATAGGATCTATTTTATTTTTAAAGGTCCCGAAGGAATCTAAGTTAGGTCCCGAAGGTAGAAACAGTCTAGGTTAGGTTTGGTTAGGTTAGGTTATTTCGTCTGAATCGAGGACGCAGATAATCGCAATATTTACCGTTATTTCACATACAACAATAAACTGTATTTATTGAAAGAATTACCGTTTTGTAGCAGTGTTGCCAGATCCGGCAAGATCCCAGTATTTTGCCCCGGTCATTTCCTGTACTTTATCACGGTTATTTCCCGGTAGTTTACCCAGGTTAGGTCCTGATAGTTTGCCCAGGTTAGGTCCCGGTAGTCTGATGCAGTCTAGGTTAGGTTAGGTCAGGTAAGGTCAGGCTAATTTCAAAATGCCCCATTTGAATATGCTCTATCTTGGAAATGGGGCATTTGCGGAGGAAATGCCATAGAAGAAAATAGTCTTAGAATGGTCTAAATAAGTGGGTAATGAAGGTAGAAAAACCGTACGCAATAACGGTAAATCTTTCAATATTTACCCAATAAACTATATTTATTTACATGTTAATTACTTCATATTACTATTAAACAATATAAATCTCACCTTAGTAAACCCAATATTCATGGTAATAATATAATAAATTGCTCTGTTATTCACAAACAACACAACTTGTTGAATCGATTTTCCTCCACTCTCCAGCGAGTCGTACCAATGTTGCCAATTTAACAGTGTTGCCAATTACAATGCCAAACCTGACCAACAAAAATGAGCTAGACTGAGGTGGGAAATGCACTAGAAATGTGCTAGGAAATTATTAATTGGTCTCATTCCCTACATAATTTATTTAAGGATTATAGTAATAATGATACCAACATATTGATAGTGAAGATAGCAGTATAACTGTAATAATTTGAATGATAATGATAGTAACAGTAATTATAGTAAGAAACTACAACTGCTGTTAATTGCTACATATACAAATGTCTCAAATATTCCGCAAAATAATTGTATGTATGTATAAATTCGTTACTCGCCCATAGTTGTTGATGGAATTTTTGTTGTTATCCTCTAGAGTCTATAGACAACCCAGAATTTCTATAATTCATTGGTGTGGGTTGTGGAGGTATTACCAAGGCCACCAAGTTCAAACCCCTCCCTATGGAACCACCCAATGATACCAATGTGGAGGAGGCCATTAGTAAGCTTACCAACGATGATCCCAACACTAAAGAGCTCAATTTCAACAACATTAGGGTGAGTACGAACCGTTTTGGGGTGTGTTCTAACTGTTTTGGGGGTGCGGGAGTATGGGGCTGTCTTAGGGGGGTGCGGGAGTATGGGGCAGGCTTGGTGGGGGGTTGGGGGGTGCGGGAATATGGGGCAGGCTTGGCGGGGACTGGGGGGTGTGGGAGTATGGGGCAGGCTTGGTGGAGGGTTGGGGGGGTGCGGGAATATGGGGCAGGCTTGGGGGGGGTGACTGGGGGGTGCGGGAGTATGGGGCAGGCTTGGGGGGGAGGGGGTAGAAAGCCTGTCCCATACTCCCGCACCCCCCTAAAGACAGTCCCATAATCCCGCACCCCCCAAAGACAGCCCCATACTCCCGCACCCCCCACCAAGATTGAAGATGGGGTATTAGGGTGTGTACTAACCATTGGTGTGGGTTGGAGAGGTATTACCAAGGCCACCAAATTCAAACCCCTCCCTATGGAACCACCCAATGATACCAATGTGGAGGAGGCCATTAGTAAGCTTACCAACAATGATCCCAACACTAAAAAGCTCAATTTCAACAACATTAGGGTGAGTACGAACCGTTTTGGGGTGTGTTCTAACTGTTTTGGGGGTTTTAGGGGGGTGCGGGAGTATGGGGCTGTCTTAGGAAGGTGCGGGAGTATGGGGCAGGCTTGGTGGGGGGTTGGGGGGTGCGGAAGTATGGGACAGGCTTGTGGGGGACTAGGGGGTGCGGGAGTATGGGGCAGGCTTGGGGGCGGGTTGGGGGGTGCGGGAGTATTGGGCAGGCTTGGGGGGGGGTAGAAAGCCTGTCCTCTACTCCCGCACCACCCTAAACCCCCCACCAAGACAGCCCCATACTCCTGCACCTCCCTAACCCCTACCAATGTGGAGGAGGCCATTAGTAAGCATACCAACGATGATCCAAACACCAAGGAACTCATCTTTAATAATATTAGGGTGAGTACTAACTGTTTTAGGGTGAGTACTATCCATTTTAGGGGTGGGTGGGGCTGGGGGGTATTAGGGGGGTGCACTTCTGATCAACATTTTCAATTTGTATGTATGTATTTATTACCTTGTTCTTTTATAACCAGGTAAATGTTAAGTAATTTAATATTGTTAATGTTTCTAAAACCGGCCTGCTCGTTCCTAAGTATATCATCAACCACTATTTAACAACACTCTACTAAACACTTTCAAAGCTATCGGTGACAAAGTGATTCCCCTCCAATTACCACATTCACTCAGGTCTCCTTTCTTGGGAATTTTAACAATCACACCATACTTCCAATCTGATGGTATTATTCCTGTTACCCATATCCTATTGAATAACTTGGTCAAGATCATTGTTAATCTATCCTCCTCCACTTTAAACATTTCTGGAAATAAACCATCCTCCCCTGGTGCCTTATTATTCTTTAACTATTTCATTGCCTTCTCCACTTCCCCCATCCTTATCTCTCCTGTTTCTATATTTAAATCTTCCTCAGTAGGTGGTATATCTTCTTCTGGCAGTATTGGCCTATTAAGAACTATCTCAAAGTGCTCTTTCCATCTGTTTTTAAAATCTCCATCTTTAGTCAGTAAATTACCATCCCTATCTCTAACAGGTATTTCCTTGCGTTTCTTTGCATTGCCACTCAGTTTTCTAATTGATTCATATGCTATCCTTTAACTCTGTCCATCATTTCTATTTATTAAAATTTCAGTTTCTGTAACCTTTCCATCTACATATCTTCTTTTCTCTCTCCTTGCCAACCTTTTGACTTCTGAATGCAAACTCCAATACTCAGCTCTTGCTATCTCAATCTCATTATCATCATCACAATGCATCTCACTCCTCAATTTCGCTTCACGTCTCTTTTTTATCATATCCCACGTTTCATCTGACATCCATGTATTTCTCCTACATCTACGTCTTCTTCCGATCGTACGATCAGCAGTTTCATGCAAAATTTTGTTCACATCCACCCACACCTCATCCACACTTCTCTCCCCCTCTTCCAACGCATCCAGCACCAAGAACCTATTTCTGCATTCTAATCGAAACTCTTCCCTTTCCTCTCCTTCCCTTCTAAGTGCATCAATATCATACCCATGGGTACCACATCTTTCCTTCTTCTGACTTTTAAGTTTAAACTTTACTTTTGCAATGATGAGTTGATGATCGCTACCAATATCCGCTCCTCGTTTAACATGAACATCTAGCAAAGAACTTCTATGCCTTCTACTGACAGCAATATGATCAATTTGATTTTTGTAATTATCGCACGGTGACACCCACGTTGTCTTGTGTATGTTGCAATGCTGAAAAAGTGTACCGCCGATGACTAAATCATTAGCCAAACAGAAGCTCCCAAACCTCACTCCATTTTCAGTCATCCTTCTACCAACACCCATTTTACCCATACACTGCTCAAATCCCTTGTTTGAACAGCCCAACACTGCATTAAAGTCGCCAATGCAGACCAATATATCATGTCTTGGAACTCTTCCTACCACTTCCTGCAATCTTTCATAAAATGCGTCTTTCCTTTCATCCGGTGCATTATTAATAGGCGCATAACACACAAACATACTTATGTTGCCATGATTGGACTTAAACCGTGCATAAAGCAGTCGCTCGTCTATAGCTTCTCACTCATATAAAACCTTATTTGCCTTACAACTCAGTAGTAATCCTACACCCTGATAATGCCTTCCATCCTGTCGTCCAGATACCAACATACGTAAACCATCCCACAAATCCAGCTTATCAGTTCCGCTTAATCTAGTCTCTGTTAGAGCACAAATATCAAGTCCATAATTTTTGAAAACCGCCACTAACTCATCAATTTTACTGTCCTGATTGAGTGTTCTTACATTCCAATTACCAATTTTTAACATATTTTTTGCATTAATTAGAGAATTATGTTGTATATGAGGCAACCGTGTAATTCTTTGCACCCCCTGTCCATTTAAGGGCTGCACGGGACTGGGGGCCATTGCTCTTCTTTCTGAGTTCATCTTGGTCTCTTTGGCTAATTACCTGAACACTTCGCCAGAGTGTTGCAGTCGCAGTAGGCAGCTAACTTGCCTGTTTGCCTGCACCCGCAAGGCTCAGCTGTGCTAAAACCATGCGCATGTTGGCGAGCTTTCCAGCCATTTCACTCTCAAGGAGTTTATCTGCCTGGGAAAGCATCCACCGCCCTGCTCCCGAGGGCTTTGGCTACTTGCACTCCGTAAACAGAGTGGGCGATGGGGCCACCACATCCCTACGCCTATAAGTTCTTTTCTTCTCTGCTATTATTGCCTGCCTCATTTCTTAACACCATCATCATCATCATGTTTCTCTTTCTCTCCATCTTCACCCATTCATTTCACCACAAACCTTCTCTTGTTACTTCCATTAGTGTGACTCTATATTCCGTCCATCCTCTCTCAACCTCATTTACTACGATGGAAGGAAAGTGTTGGTGGATATTATTATCATTATTATTATTATGAGGTGCTGCAAAATTATACACGTGTTGTTCTTTATTAACAAGTTATTTCTTTCTTTATTAACAAGATATTTACTACAATGGAAGGAAATTGTTGGTGAATATTATTATTATTATTATTATTATTATTATGACGTTGCAAAATTATACAGCTAATTTCTCCTGGAATTCTCTCTGTATGTCTTTAACTATAAATACACTGAAGTAATCTCTAATGAATAATTGATACAAAATACCCTTACACCTAATTTTAACTCATTCATTTAATCACACAAACATTATTATTATACATACATTTCTTTACATATATTATTATGGTAGTTAATATAACAAAGTGAGGTTTGTATCTTTGTAACCATCTCAGTCACTTCACACACTGTACAGTCACAATCAAATATCCACCAACTCTTTCCTTCCATCTTAGTAAATATCTTGGTAATAAAGAACAACACGTGCATGATTTTGCAGCACCTCATAATAATAAAAATAATAATATCCACCAACACTTTCCTTCCATCGTATTAAATATTTTGGTAATAAAATACAACACGTGTATGATTTTGCACCACCTCATAATAATAATAATAATAATAATAATAATAATGATATCCACCAACACCAAGGTTACAATAAGCATGATAAAGTAAACACTAAACTGAGTCTGTATAATCATGTTATTAAAATTTTAGATCACAGTACTGTTTGTCCTAATTAACTGAAAGACAACAATGGATTACTGTATATATCTGTGTATAACCTTTATCAAAATTATACATAGAGTATTCTACCTCGGATACTTCAATTCTTTTGTAAATCAAGAAAAATGTATTAACTTATATTCAGAATACACACGTATCCACAAAACCCTGAAAACAAATAAAAGATAACATGAAATTTTCAGAACTTGAAAAAATATGTAAAATAAAAATATATCAGTGTGACGGTGATGTGAGAATGATAGATAATGTAATTTATAATATGGCAATTACAACTTACCTTGCCCGGTTAATTTATGATCTTCGTTGGTTGGCTGCAGCGAAGAAAGTACTCAGGGTTAACTCCCCGTTTAGGCCTCAATCATCACGCACATAATAAATTTTTATGTTAAGGGTTCTTCCCGATATATATGTATTTATATAGATAACAAATCTACTGGTGCATTTAAACAACCAATTGCAAATTTTCTATATTTATTCAACTCCAGTATGCCAACATGAATAAATTAATTTCACACACACACACACACACACACAACTCACGCTCACGCAACGCTAACTAGCTACTCGCTCTCGTTACGTCTCGTTCGTATACGTGACGATAGTCTAGGTTACGTTAACACTTGTAGTAATTCTATCAATTGTTACGCGAGTTGGAATATTTCTTAATGTCTCACACTTGGGAATAATTTAGAGTCTCACAACACACTCGTAATTTTTCTTCAAAGATCCAGCTCTCCCTCACCTTAATTCACTTACCGAACCAGCGTCAATGCAACTAGTCAGTATACAACTGTAAAGCCTTGTGAATCGTGTAATATACAACGAATTCGGCGTCTACGTTGATCCTTCCCCACTCAACACGTGGAGGATTGATCTAGGTAAGGGAAGCTGACGAGTGTGTCCTTCCTTCAAGTGTCCTGTTCCAACTGACCCAATTCTTCCTCCTTAACTGGTTCAAAATTTCTCTGACTCCTCCTCCTATTTTTGTTCGTTTTTCCTAACTGGCTACGATTTACATGGTACCCTCTCATTCCTTAGTTATACCTGCAATTGCAATTTACCTATGGCGTGCTAATAATTCCCGATAATTCCCCTCCACTTCACGATCATTTGCAATACCATAAGTTACCCTGGTAGCATAATTTATCAATACAAGATGTACTTAATGTACGAACACCTATATGACTGAATGTGACAAATTCAGTTGAAACCCAGCCTTCCTGACCCTTTTCTAATTACCTGGTCTATTTTCGGATACTACCAGCGGATTAAGACTACCTGCAGATTAACCCGCACCCATCTCCTTTGTCTCATGAATGGAATATTCCAGAACCTTCTCTAGAACATTCTATATTGAGACCAGTATGGAATTTTCCACTCTCTGTAATTCAAATTACGTCACGAGTATTATGTCTGACTCGTGACATTCGCCCACACAAAGAGACATTGCTCTATGCAATGTTTAATAGATTCGTGAAGTGGTAACAACGCCTTTGCATGTATAACTATTACAATAACAATTCATCCACACTTCACTTATTCTTGTATGTGTCAATTACTATCACCGGTTACGTGTTCATTTTTGCCAATGAGTGGAAAACTCCCAACAGTTACTTTAGCTTTTCAATCTTAGGAAGAAACTCCGAGACAAGAATGAATGTACCTGGTAATATCTGCTCAGTACAATTTGTACACATTTAAGCAATATATAAGTGTGGTGTATGTAATGCATAGTGTATTTGTTACATAATATGTAGGAAATGCAACAATATCTCTGGAAGGCAATACATATATTAGTAATTATCCGAGCCTTGGATCAGAGTAAACCGCTAGAATCTGTGTCTTGGATAAGGTTACACAAAATACTGCAATAATAATTCTGGAAGGCAATATATTGTTAGTAAATTATCCGAGCCTTGGATCAGAGTAAACCGCTAGAATCTGTGTCTTGGATAAGGTTACACAAAATAATGCAATGATAATTCTGGAAGGCAATATATTGTTAGTAAATTATCCGAGCCTTGGATCAGAGTAAACCGCTAGAATCCGTGTCTTGGATAAGTTGCACAAAATACAATACATATAACATCGGATTTTTCCCCAATTCTAGGAAACCCCTTGATCTGAGTCGCATAAGACTCGTGCTCGTTGCGCTCGGAGAGGTAACAATTACGAGCAATTCGACCCGGAGGATACTTCTGCCGGTCGATCTTTGCATGAATATTTACTCGGTTAACACTAATTAACGAGCAATTTGACCCTCACTGGTGTGTCGCTCGCAAGCTGAATCTCATGACAGGCTACGTTGGCAACAGCAGGCCTGTCAGAGAACACACGTGAATATTTTGCCAGTACCGCATTGACTCTTGCAAGTTGGTCTGGTCTTAAATTCTCCGAAACGGAGACCTCAGCCACTGTCTCACCTTGACGAGCTTCAGCCGTCTGGGAGTATATCCCTCGTCACCCTCGGGAATTACCACAGCAGCGCTAACCATGTCTACTGCTGGGGAAAATGACCACGGACTAGACTTAACACTTCACTCTGTTCTGAGGTGATGTTACAACAGCCTGCCCCAAATGTGGTAACAATGGAAGTACACCCCTGTTGGGTGGTGTAATATTCCTTAAGCATATTAATATGGAACCGCTTGGCTTCACCTTTGATTTTAACTATGTAGTTAAGGTCATTCACCTTCTTGACTACTTCAAAGGGACCCTTCCACTGAGCCAACAACTTATTATGAGCTGTTGGTAACAGAACGAGACACTTCCCCCCTACCTGTAGCGTTCGGAGCTTAGTTTTCCTATCATAGTAGGACTTCTGAATCTCCTTTGCTTTAGCTAACTCCTGCTTTGCAATCTCGCAGGTTTGCTGTAATCGTTCTGCCAAATCAATTACATAAGAATAAGTGGTTTTCACCACGGGATCCGATTCCTCATCGTCCCAAAGTTCACGTAGAACCTGAAGTGGTCCTCGAGCAGGTTTACCATACACTAACTCGAATGGACTAAATTGCAACGATGCCTGAGGTGCTTCGCGATACGCGAACAGTAGTGGCGAGATATACCTGGACCACTCCCTAGGTTGTTCTACTGCCATCCTCCTCAACATTTTCTTGAGAGTACCATTAAACCTCTCACACAACCCATTACACATTGGATGATAAGGCGTTGTCCTCAACCCTTTAACTGAGAGTAATCTCCACAATTCCTCCATCATCGCGGAGGTAAATTGACTGCCTCGGTCGGACAATACCTGCTTTGGTATGCCGACACGACAGAATATATCCAACAAGGCTTCAGCCACTGTAGTGGCTTCAATATCACGCAGAGGCACTGCTTCAGGCCATCTGGTCGCGAAATCCACACAGGTAAGAATATACTTGGCACCGTCCGTAGCCCTCGGAATAATCGGTCCAACAATATCAACCGCTACTCTCTCAAATGATTCTGAGATTAGCGGTAGAGGATTAAGAGGTGCGGGCTTCACCCGACCCCTGTCACACGTTTTCTGACAAACGTCACATGACCTCAACAATCTCCCTATCTCTCTCCCCATACCTGGCCAATAGAAATGAGACTGAATCCTATCAATTGTTTTCCTCATCCCCATATGACCCCCTAATATAGAATGATGACCCAGGGTAAACACAGCCTGTCGGTATTTCTCTGGTACGAGAAACTGAACCCTCTCTTCCCCATCGGGGTTTACTGTACGTCGGTAAAACCTGTTTCTCCTCCTGACATAACTGGTTACAATACCCTGTCGATCTCTACTCTCACCCTCAAGTGCCTGCTTGCGAACAAGTGCCAATGAAGGGTCACTTGCTTGCTCAGCAATTACATCCTCGCAATTTACGAGGTCGGCGGCAGTTGTCACTTGAAGTGGAACAACCGTTTTCTTCGCCTGCGCCATACCCCTGGTTACAGCAGCTGCACCAGTCTGTGTGGAAATTTCCACTGAACATGCATTCTTAACCCCTGGTATATTTCCTATTACCAAATCTGACACAGGATTTTGCATGACTGCTGCAATTACCTGGCCTGTATAGAATGGACTCTCCACTGCAACTTTAGCAAGAGGATAGAGCCTCCTGGTACCATCAATCATAGTGATAGTTACCTGCTCCCCTGTAAAATCATTAGAAGCAACTAAACCATCAGCGACACAACACCCCGATGACCCATTATCTCGAAAGACTTCAACAGATATCCCGTTAACAATTCCCGGACAAATATGAAAACCAGACTTACCTTTCGAGACTCCTGTCGCGTTTAGTCACAATTGATGAGGTTCGTGAACCGACTGAGGCACTCGTGGTTCTACCCTAGGTTGAACCGCCACAGGTGAATACTGTGGTTCACCATGTGTTGCAGCTGCCGATCGCTGATAATAACCTTTATTTCCACTATGGTTATTACTATTTTTCCAGTTACTTTTTCCTTGGTAACGGTACTGATTGGACTGCTGCGAATAGTGATTATTATTACCTTGTTCCTGGGTATGATTAAAATGAGGTTTAGGTTGCGGACGAACAATTTGACTCTGCTGCTGTGACTGATTTTTACTCGACTGGTTATATGAAACAGCAGAGTTCTGAGAAGGCTTATTCGACTGATTAATTTTCTTATTATACTGAATCCGCGTATGGTAACCATACGCGGTAAAATGTGCGTCCGACATATCCACCATCGTTTGCAACATTTTCACCTTGTTGGTTTTCAGCTGAGCCGACAATTCTGGAGGGCAAGACTTCTCCAGCTGTGTGCGCAGCAACAAGTCTTTTACCCCCTCCAAAGTCTTAGGTGTTTCGGCCTTATCTAACCACTGATCCAGGTAACTGGTCAGACGTGCACTAAACTGTGCAACAGTCTCCTTATCCTGTAAGGATGCACGCCAGAACTGATTCCTAGCGTCATCGACCGTCAACCCATACGCCTGTAACAAAGCCTTTTTCATGTTCTCATAATCTCTGGCGGTACTGTCGAGTCGGTGGAGAATACTAAGTGCTTTTCCATCGAATAAATTAATAAACTCGAGCTTCTTTATATCATTATCTAATCTATAAGTGTCTGCAACCATTTCGAATCGCTCAATAAACGGCTCGATATCGTCTCCCTCTACGTATTTTGACAGTTGTAACCTTGGGGTCACGGTGGTTAAGCTTGCGACATTACTTCCACTCGCACTTTGATTTTCACTCGCACGTACTTGCAGTTCCAATACTTCCTTTTCATGTTCCCATTTCAATTTTTCTTGCTCTCTCTGTTCCCTTTCATTTTCTCTTATGGCAGCCCGTTCAAGCCGTTCTTCTTCTTGGCGGGTTTTCACGTATACTTGAAGTTCGGCCTTATTTTCAATTCCCAATAGTTGAGCCTCTCCCAACAATTCTTGTACGGTAGACATTTTTAATTTATTTTCTATCGTTTCGGTTGCCTTAATTTCTGGACAGTTATGACTATCTACTCGTGAAAGTGTGCGCGTGTGTGACTGGAGTTAATACAACGCTCAGGCCCCTTGTTCGGGCGCCAATATGTGACGGTGATGTGAGAATGATAGATAATGTAATTTATAATATGGCAATTACAACTTACCTTGCCCGGTTAATTTATGATCTTCGTTGGTTGGCTGCAGCGAAGAAAGTACTCAGGGTTAACTCCCCGTTTAGGCCTCAATCATCACGCACATAATAAATTTTTATGTTAAGGGTTCTTCCCGATATATATGTATTTATATAGATAACAAATCTACTGGTGCATTTAAACAACCAATTGCAAATTTTCTATATTTATTCAACTCCAGTATGCCAACATGAATAAATTAATTTCACACACACACACACACACACACAACTCACGCTCACGCAACGCTAACTAGCTACTCGCTCTCGTTACGTCTCGTTCGTATACGTGACGATAGTCTAGGTTACGTTAACACTTGTAGTAATTCTATCAATTGTTACGCGAGTTGGAATATTTCTTAATGTCTCACACTTGGGAATAATTTAGAGTCTCACAACACACTCGTAATTTTTCTTCAAAGATCCAGCTCTCCCTCACCTTAATTCACTTACCGAACCAGCGTCAATGCAACTAGTCAGTATACAACTGTAAAGCCTTGTGAATCGTGTAATATACAACGAATTCGGCGTCTACGTTGATCCTTCCCCACTCAACACGTGGAGGATTGATCTAGGTAAGGGAAGCTGACGAGTGTGTCCTTCCTTCAAGTGTCCTGTTCCAACTGACCCAATTCTTCCTCCTTAACTGGTTCAAAATTTCTC
Organism: Petrolisthes cinctipes; assembly: GCA_033782935.1. Taxonomy (NCBI): domain Eukaryota; kingdom Metazoa; phylum Arthropoda; class Malacostraca; order Decapoda; family Porcellanidae; genus Petrolisthes; species Petrolisthes cinctipes. Next base: position 12,405 of record JAWQEG010009388.1, read on the forward strand.
TGACTCCTCCTCCTATTTTTGTTCGTTTTTCCTAACTGGCTACGATTTACATGGTACCCTCTCATTCCTTAGTTATACCTGCAATTGCAATTTACCTATGGCGTGCTAATAATTCCCGATAATTCCCCTCCACTTCACGATCATTTGCAATACCATAAGTTACCCTGGTAGCATAATTTATCAATACAAGATGTACTTAATGTACGAACACCTATATGACTGAATGTGACAAATTCAGTTGAAACCCAGCCTTCCTGACCCTTTTCTAATTACCTGGTCTATTTTCGGATACTACCAGCGGATTAAGACTACCTGCAGATTAACCCGCACCCATCTCCTTTGTCTCATGAATGGAATATTCCAGAACCTTCTCTAGAACATTCTATATTGAGACCAGTATGGAATTTTCCACTCTCTGTAATTCAAATTACGTCACGAGTATTATGTCTGACTCGTGACAATCAGTAATAATAATAATAAACAAAAATATTAAATTATAATTTTTCCCACATATAAACAAAACTATTGTGAGATATAGCAAAAATTAATATATACCTGTAATATATTTCATACAGACAACAAAATGAAGGTCAAAACACAAAATGGATGGTGTGGACATAAAAATAATCTTACCATCTCATTTGTTTCATTAGTCTTAGTTCTACAACACAGTAAGTCCTCATCACTCCCACAACAACCACAACCAATATTAGTTCCAGACCTGATGTGTGTGTTAATGTGTTTATTTGTGTGTTTTATTAAGGGGGTAATAATACACTTTAGGTATACTAGAGTGCTTTGATTTCTCCAGTGTATGCCAGGAAACAGGACCAGACTAACATAAATAATGGTGGCCTGTTGTTGTTGCTTGGAATACTCTGAAGGAATCTCTCTCTCTCTCTCTCTCTCTCTCTCTCTCTCTCTCTCTCATAAGTTGTTCGAGATTTAACACCCCATTAATATTTTACAGTGGTGGTTTGCGATGCATTGTAAGCCACAATGCTACTACTTAGCAATCTTGTCAGTATTTTATATAAACCCAGTGGGAAGTAAATATTTCACCATCCGGAATAAAAACTAATCAACTGAATTGCGTTAAGGGGAAGATATATTTTAGATACATTGGAGTCCCTTGATTCCTCCAAAGTATGCCAGGAAACAGTACCAAGTTAAGGGGAGGGTATAGTTTTGTCATTTTTGTAGATAATGAATCCTCCAAACTATTCCAAGCAACAGGCCACCATTATTTTTGTTCATCTGGTCCTGTTTCCTGGCATACTTTGGAGGAATCAAGACACTCCAATGTAACATAAGTATACTCTCCCCTTAACAAAAATAATAGTGGCCTGTTGCTTGGAGTAGTCTGGAGGAATCATTTATTCCAGATTTACCAACACTGTATCCCCCCCTTAACCATGAACCAAGATGTCAGTTGAACATTTTTTATTGGCCATCACAAAATTTAATGTTTCCTTTAGATAACTCCCCAGCCACCCACTCACCCATGAAGTCTCCTGGGCCGGTGTTCACAAAAGCAAAGTTCACGCTTAAGTAAAAATTTTGTTTGTAAGCTTTCATTCACGGCAAGGACTGGGACACGGAACTGCTTCGAAATCATAACATAAGCTCATACTAATTGAATAAATAGAATAACAAACCATTCACTGCTTTGAAATGTGCCTGAAACAGTTTGGTGAGGTCAGTAATGCAAATATACAAATACATCCAAACTTTAAAATGTTTTGTGAATACCGGCCCTGGCATATAAGTCTATTTACGTGATAAAAACCATATAAATACAGTACTTTAAACTGGCTGAGAGAAATCTACACTGAATTAGATGAGAGCAACTAGCTTTTTACTACAATGAATCTACACTGAATTTATAGAGAGAGAGGCAGTTGGATTTTCACTACAATGAATCTACACTGAATTTATAGAGAGAGAGGCAGTTGGAAATTTACTACCATAAATCTACACTGAATATATGGATACAGCAAGTTAAGTAAAATGTTCTCTCAACACATAATTATTGTTGTCTGGTTATGAGTGTTAATAATAAGGACTTACTGTGACTCACTGAATGGTATAGGGGATGATATAAAGTGACCATCTCCAAACCCATTACAGTGAAGTGATATCAACTGAAGAAGTACAGGAATTTTTATACAGGCTATATGGAAAGAGAGGTCATTATTCTGGAAGTACAGCATGATAAGATCTACCAAGTGACTCAGTGATTGCAAAACAACAAACTTGATAATAATGTTGTATTGCAGTTATGTAGTCTTTCATCTTCTTTATGTTGTAGGGTCTGGAAAACAACAGCGTGTATACGAATTCTTGTAGCCAATAGTACAAACTCTTAAGGATGAGAGGGTAAAGGGATGGGTTGGATTCACTCTTTGGTATATTGGATCGCTACTGATTCCTCCATACTATGCCAGGAAATGAATCACCTCAATGTTACTATAAGGGGATCCATTGTTTTGTGTCATGGCTGGAAGATTCATTAGCCCTCCAATTTACCATCAAGAATATCTCCCCTTAATTAAAGACATGGCTGGGTCAGAAACACAACAAGCTGTGTTTTGTAATGATGGTAATATTAAACTATTTCTTTGAGGAAAAGGCTCATGGTTACTCGTTCAGTCGGTGTTATTTTGCTCTACAAACTGAGTGACAAAGAGGTTTACCCTTGAAGAAGTGGTTTAATAATACAACCCATTAGTGTTACCAAATGCACTATGAAGCATTGGGCTGTATGCAAGAACATCTGTAGTGTCGATGATGGCGTGGTACCGATACGATGGCTCAGTTGTAAGGAGTCGCCATACTTGTACCACGTCATAGTATGCATCAGGAATGTTTTTGAAATACTAGTTTGACATGAGTTGAATAAGGCAGGCAGTTATCAACAATATTCCTACTTTAAACAATTGTTGGATGATTTTACACACATACAACTGCATAATTAATGGGGGTAGTATGTACAATACTTAAAAACAGTATCAGCACTCAGAGGGTAGATAGTTTCGAAAACGTCAGTTGGGAGTCTCTCGGGCGTGTTTCAGATCATATCGCTGATTTTTCAAATTGTTTGTTGGTGTCAAACGACTAAGGAAAACAAAAATAATTTGTATTCATTTTGGGGTACTTTGGGGTTCTACATAAAGTATTAAATTATGTATGAAGAATATTGATATGTATAAACTTAAAGAGTAATGTTATGAAAACAAAAAGAAAAATGTTATATGATTGTTGGTGTATTTCACAGTATTATTTTTTCGTGTTTTGTTTTCTGTTAATATGTTGGAGGCAGTGATTCATTGCCAAGTTAACCTGAGGGTGTTTGAGGTGGGGGACGGGAGAAGTAAGCCTACAGTCACAGAAGGAGGAGTGAGCCCCACTTTGTCTGTGCCAGAGTTGAGAGTTGTGTGGTGACCAGAGACCCTGGACATATTGAGGCGTCTATTTGCATAACGGGATAAACACCACCTCTGGTGAAATTGAGTTAGCACTGTCTTCCCCTTTAGTAAACATCTACAATTTACTTGGTGAAGTCCATATCCCCTTTTGGAGTTTCTAATAAGGCTTAAAATGAAGTATAAATAGAGAGACTATAACCTTTTGTGCACAGATGTTAAACTTTAAACCCATTTTTCTTAAAACTTGAGTTGTGTCGCTTATCTCGTTATGCAAATAGATGCTTCATATTTTGTGTGTTAGCCAGAGATCCTGGAAGTGTTACAGTACGGAGTGTGTCAAAACCCACTTGTAAATAGTGTAAATTTATGTACATTTTGGGTTCACCGTGTTTATCGTATCCTTTGTACTATCCATCCCCTGACAGTTGGGAGGGAAAAAAAAAAAAAAAAGGCGACCATAATAGGTTCTCTCCTTAGGGGGGTAATACACACCTCTGACAATATTATGAATTAAAGGGGGTGCAGGAGTAGGGGGACAGGCTTGGGGGTGGGGGGGTGGTGCGGGAATAGGGGGACTGGGGGGGTTTTGGGAGTAGGGGTACTGGGGGGGTGGTACGGGAATAGGGGTACTGGGGGGGTGGTGCGGGAATAGGGGGACTGGAGGGGTGCGGAATAGGGGGACAGGCTTGGGGGGGGAGGGAGTTAGGGGTTTTTGGGGGGTGCGGGAGTAAGGGGACAGGCTTGGGGGGTGCGTGAATAGGGGACAGGCTTTCTACCCACCCCAAGCCTGCCTGTCCCCCTATTCCCGCACCCCCCAGTCCCCCCCCCCCAAAGCCTGTCCCCTACTCCGGCACCCCCTTAAAGATAAAACCTGTCATGGACATTTGCCTCCGACTGTACATAAATGCTCTCCATAACAGTAATGCCTTTTATTACACTGTTATTGTTGTTATTATGTATTAGTAGTGTACTGTTTGTAATGAAACCCTATTTTTAAAGCGAGTAGAGAGAGAGAGAGAGAGAGAGAGAGAGAGAGAGAGAGAGAGAGATAGGAGAGGTATTTGAAGATAGGATGACGAGAGAGAGAGAGAGGTAGGAGAGGCATTTGAAGATAGGATGACAAGAGAGAGAGAGAGAGAGAGAGAGAGAGAGAGAGAGAGAGGTATTTGAAGATAGGATAAAGAACAAAATGATATTGAATCCTCCCTTACCTTGAAATTAAATCGAATTATCCATACGGGAGTTCCAACATTTTTTTTTTTTTTTTGGCCGACTTTACACAAAATTGATTTGTATGACGGCAGTGAATGCATACAACACAAGACAAGAGAGAGAGAGAGACAGAGACAGAGACAGAGACAGAGAGAGAGACAGAGAGAGAGAGACACAGAGAGACAGAGACAGAGACAGAGACAGAGAGACAGAGACAGAGAGGATTTTATAATACTATAATGTTGGTTCATTGGTGAGTTGGTATCATCACTGTGGTTAAGTAGTTGCTATTGTTGTTGTTGTTGTTGTTGTTGTTGTTGTTGGTGATAATGGTGGTAGTAGTTGTTGTTGTTGTTGTTGTTGTTGGTGCGTACATCAAGCACTTCCTGTATACCTTTATGGAAGCACAGGAAGTTGTAGTCTATCAGGCCTGTGGAACGGGGAAAAGTTAATATTGGACCACCAAATTGAAGTAAGAAATATTGAAAAAAAAAAAAAAAAAAAAAAAAAAAAAAAAAATTGGTGAAACGTTAAAATTTGAGAACCGAAATTGAAGTACGGTATATTAAAAAATAAATTAATAAAAATGGTGAGAAGTTAAATATTTGACAACTGAAATTGAAGTATGGTATATTAAAATATAAATAAATGAATAAAGATGGGGAGAAGTTAAAATTTGACGACCGAAATTGAAGAACGAAAAAAAAAAAAAAAAAAATATAGATGAAGTTAAAATTTGACAACCAAAATTTTTCTATGGAATAAATAAAAAAAGAATAGATAAATAAATAAATTAAGATGGAAAAAAGTTAAAATTGGACAACCGAAATTGAAGTACAGAATAGAAAAAAAAAAAATAAAAAAAAAAATAAAAATAATAATAATAATAATAATAATAATCATAAATAAAAATTGTGAGAAGTTATATATTTGAGAACTGAAATTGAAGTATGGTATATTAAAAAAATAAATTAATTAATAAAGATGGAGAGAAGTTAAAATTTGAGAACTGAAATTGAAGTAAGGAATAATAATTAAAAAAAAAATACTGTAGATAAATTATTAAATAGTTTCATAGTGGAGTCATCAAATTCAACCAATAATTCACTCATGAGTCATTTACACAGTTCAGTTTCTTTCGTTAGAGTGCTTACAAACCCAAACAAACCACAGTGGTATGGGCACTATAAATAATATGGAAGGAAGGTTTGATACTCACCCTGCTTGTCAAAATTATCTTCCTTCAGTATACATACGAGGGCGAGGAACCGACTCACTTCCCTAAGGTAGAGAACAGTAGCATTGTTTAATTTGATGATACTGGAACTCCCCTTGTCAAATGGGACCTGTATACCATCGCCCTTCCTGTCATAAATACACACATATATCAGTGTAATAAAATGATGGGTTGTATGTAAGAATGTAATTGTCAAATGGGACCTGTATACCATCACCCTTCCTGTCATAAATACACACATATATCAGTCTAATAAAATGGTGGGTTGTATGTAAGAATGTACTTGTCAAATGGGACCTGTATGCCATCGCCCTTCCTGTCATAAATACACACATATATCAGTGTAATATAATTGTTGGGTTGTATGTAAGAATGTATAGTAATTGGTGTTGAGTATGGTGTAATAAAATGATGGGTTGTATGTAAGAATGTATATAGTAATTGGTGTTGAGTATGGTGTAATAAAATGATGGGTTGTATGTAAGAATGTATAGTAATTGGTGTTGAGTATGGTGTAATAAAATGATGGGTTGTATGTAAAAATGTATAGTAATTGGTGTTGAGTATGGTATAATAAAATGATGGGTTGTATGTAAGAATGTATAGTAATTGGTGTTGAGTATGGTGTAATAAAATGATGGGTTGTATGTAAGAATGTATAGTAATTGGTGTTGAGTATGGTGTAATAAAATGATGGGTTGTATGTAAGAATGTATAGTAATTGGTGTTGAGTATGGTGTAATAAAATGATGGGTTGTATGTAAGAATGTAATGTTCTTATATACAATCCGATGACACACGCTACCACTACAAATTAATCTTGTGGGGAGAGTCCAAACTATTCTGGGCAACGGGTCACCATTATTTTTGTTCATCTGGTCCTGTTTCATCCCCTATTTTGTATTAGTTCAGCTAAGTATAAACACATTATTATACAGCCAAAATAATGCTATCCTGTTGCCTGGAATTATAGTTTGGAGGAATCATTTGCTCCAGATTTATTTACTGTTTCCCAAGTACAGTCGGCAAAAAGAATATTGGAACCTTCCTATGGATAATTTGATTTAATTTCCATGTAAGGTTGGTTCCTGTACTTTTTTGTTGACTGTACAAGAAAGGTCTAACACTGGGTCGTATGCAAGGACATCCATGGTATATACGATGGCCACGGTGGCTCTGTTGTTTTGTCTATGGAGCCTTCGTATCGGTACCACACCATCGTATACAGTACACCGTGAATATTCTTGCATACCACCCATTATCTGACACACACATAGGCCTTACAACACAAAAATATATGGTATTCATAATTCTTATTTAACTTACAATATAAAGATACTGTATACATAACTCTGAGATACTCTATACAGAATTCCAACTTAATTTACAATATAGATACTGTATTCATAATTCTTACTTAACTTACAATATAAAGATACTGTATATATTTATTCTGACTTAATTTATAACATATAAAGATACTGTATATAAAATTCTAACCTAACTTACAATATAAAGATACTGTATACATAATTCTGAGATACGGTACAGTATACATAATTCTGACTTAACATATACATAATTCTAACTTGACTTACAATATAAAGATACTGTATACATAATTCTAACTTAACTTACACTAAAAATACTGTATACATAAAACTTGTGCCTTGCGTACCCATATATGTCCGAGATATCAATGACAACATCAATCATCTTGCAACACAACTCATAGCTTTGCATGTCTACGGGTGAGGAGTCGGTGGCAATGTAGATCTTGGATAAAACATCAAACAGGAACGCCTTCTCTATACACGAGTTCTGGAAAAAAAAAAAAAAATCCTTCACTGTAACAACCATTTTTTTTTATTATTATTATTATTAGAGTGAATTTTATATATATATAAGAATGAATTTTGTGGAGTTTGCAAAATGTTTTATATGCACTTGTGTCTGTTTTCTTATTCTTCAAATAGTTACAAATAGAATTTAATCAAACTTTACAGGATGATTGGGCATTATGAAAACAAAAAGTGATTATAACTTTTCATGGATCTAGGTCATAAAATACAAAATACAATTAATATTTAACTGGTGAGAACGAGAGTGAAGTATGGGATGGGTTTGTCTGTAGAGTTTCTGTGGCGTTTGTAAGAGTCCACACTTCATTGACTGCCCTTCCTATTTCATTTGCAATTGGAAGTTTGACAAATGAGAAGTTGCAATGTAAAAGGCCCTAACCAAAAAATGGGTTAAAGTAGAGGAATAGTTTCGATACCTAATTAAGATATACCATTTGAACATTTTGGAAGAGAGAATAATATGATTTTTTAGTACATATATTATTAATTTTTTTTTTAAATCTTCAGAGGGTAACTCAAATATGGCTGATTTGTGGGTTACAGCATTTTACTCCTCAGCTCCTCAAATGTGATAAGGAATTATTGTCCACAACTGTCCGGGATGCAACACAGCACCCCATTCTATTAAACACATTATTGAAGACTGCAACGTACACAACCACACTCGCCAACAACACAACACAGCACCCCATTCTATTAAACACATTATTGAAGACTGCAACGCACACAACCACACTCGCCAACAACACAACACAGCACCCCATTCTATTAAACACATTATTGAAGACTGCAACGCACACAACCACACTCGCCAACAACACAACATACACTCTCTGAGGGCACTGTGAGAAAGCCCGGTTCAGGCCATGACCTTCATCAGGAGCTCGGGGCTGCTTGGCTAGACAGCTTGAGGAACTTCAACAACAACAAATATAAACTCACAGATATGAAGATATTTAATAGGTTTTCAAGTGTGGGCAGCTGAGGTATCAATTTCTGGACAACTTTACTGAAGGCCTCAAATATACTGTGGTCATAGATGGATGTTAAGGGACCCTGTGATGTAGTCAGAAAAATGGAGGTTAGCGAGTCCTTCAAATATTGCCACGAAACACACACACCTATTTGGAAGGAGCTTGTTTCGTGGCATGATCAGGAGAATTCAGAAGCCTCCAATTTTCATACACGATCCCATGGTCCTTAAGTAGAAGCTGAGGTGGATTTGTTCCATACCTGAAATATAAACAAATTATTATTGGCTAAATGAATAATTATGGAAGGACAACAATTTTGGCTACAGCATACTGGAACCAGACTCTTATAATTATGACTGGAGGTACAGCCGAGCCCGAAAATTCGCGACCACGTACTTAGATGTTTATGTCATCTGAGCTGGTAACACTGTGTGGGGAAGGTGTCATTGTAGGTTAAAGATTGTATCATGTCCCTCTACTATGTTCCACCTACTCTGATTCCTCCCCAAATAAATATTACCAGCTCAAATGGCATAAATATCTAAGTACGTGGTCGCGAATTTTCGGGCTCGGCTGTACAGTCGGCGGCAAAAGTCGTATCGCCTCACTCATCACGTCTTCAAAGATAACATAAAGGTTAATCATCGAATAAACACATTTCACGATAGGTTAGGTTTGTTCCTTACCTGAATTACTAAGTTTATCATTGGCACGTTGGTGAATGTCTCGTTGTGTTTCAAACTTGATGTCATCAGAGAGGCCGTCCACTTTGTGTATAAAAACTTCAAACTTGAGGTGTGGGTTGACTTTGTGTGCTCTTAGAACTGTCTGGTGGAGTCTGTTCAGTGCTTCCATGTAGTCAACCTGATATACAATACAAACTATAGTACCGAGATCTCATGTACAGTCACAATGAAATAACCGACGACATTTTCCTTCCATCGTTGTAAATATCTTGGTAATAAAGAACAACTCGTGTATGATTTTGCTGCACCTCATAATAATAATTGAGGGGGTTGAGTTGACATAAGGTGTTGTATGATTGTATTTTGATATGATACTGATCTATTTGCACGATGGAAGGAAAGTGTCGGTGGTTATTTGATTGAGACTGTACAAACTCAAACAACCATATCTTACTCCATACTATAAGATACAATGTTAATGAATATGAAAGTGTACCCAACTATTCTTTATAGAGATGGATTGTAATGTTCAGTCTGTTAATGTTCTAGATACCCCACCCTCGCTCAGGGACTCGCAGTTTTATCTGGTAACACTTTGAGTAGTAGGCAGGGGTATTTTACAGTGATCTGATCTGATATCGGCTGTATAAATTTCAGGGTATATATTAAACAAGGATAAGGATGCATATCTATATTATTGATGTAGTACACACTGCCATATGAGATAATAAAATGTAATCAAAAGTTCTTCGATAGGCGTAAATACCGAAGGAAAAATCAAATTATTGGCAACAAATATATAACCCGGTGTTGCCACAATATAATTTCCTGTCTACTACTCAAAGTGTTACCAGATAAAACTGCGAGTCCCTGAGCGAGGGTGAGGTATCTGGAACATTGACAGACTGTATGTGGTACTAAAGAATGACCACTATTATAGTAGCACTGGATTCCTTTACTTGTGTCAGTTACAACTTGAAAGTTATGAATGGATGGTTTGTGTCCATCCACACCTTCATTACCTTATCAACTCTAATGCTTTAACAACTCTGGAACATTCTACTTTTTTTTTATATATATATACTGTATGTTCCAACACTGGACATTGGTTTATCAAGCCCGTTACCATGGCCCAGGTCAACTGCTACTCACACACACACACACACACACGTCACGACTTCCGAACTGGTACCCAGCCACAGAGGGAGGGAAGTGAGGGTAATTCCCAAATACTGCAGTTGTTATGGTACCAGTGAGGGTGTTTTACGAAGTTTAGTGGCCTTATAGTTAGTGCCTCAAACTCAGATTGAAAGAGTAAATATTCTCAGGTCCTCACCTGAGAGGAATCGATCTTCCGACTTCTAGGTTATGAGTCCAGAACACTAACCACTCGGCCACACCTGACCTGTGAGTGTCTAGGCATTTAAAATGAAAATGGACCTTCTGAACCTTTCATTCTATTTCATTTGCAAGGATTTTTAGTGAACTCACCTTCTTCAATATAGAAATAAAAAACTACATATAAAAAATGAATAATGTTCATTGAGCCATTGACAAAGTGAGTAAATTACCAACCATAATTACAACTCGGCCAGACAGCTTCAACAACAACAACAACAACAACTCACTTGAGCATCAATAACAAACACCAGAGCTCCATGTCCACCAAATATTTTCTCTGAGTCAAAGGATGGTTTTTCAAAGAAGTCAATCTGACCTGGGAAGTCCAAAATCTTGAACTGTACAAAGGAAGAGTTGGAGATGTTTTCAGACTCTATCTTGTTTGTTGACTCCAAAGAAAGGTTTTTTTTTTGTGTCATTTTGTGGAAAACAACTTTTTGTATTGAAGACTTGCCACTCCTGTAATAAAGACAGAAATCTCAATAAGACATAATAGTTTCATTCACATGTCCTGATCAACAATAAGGAGAGTAAATGACATTTCATTTTCATTGTTCTTATTATGTTTACCTCAAACCTACAAAGTATAAATTAATTTGTTTCATACATTGGTTCATAAAGGAGTTTATGGAAGAGTTACATTATAATTGTTACACACACACCAGAGGTTCATTACAAGTTATTAATGAATTAATGAGTTTTGTCTTTGTCTAGGTGTGTTTCCCTCCTTGTTTAGAAAAACCAGGGTCATTTTTAAAGTATCACAGAGGTAAATTTTGTTCTTATGGATTTGTAGAGCTTTATTTTACACACCAGAATCTGAAATCTAGAGCCTCTTATGTCCACTGGTTTGCATATAGCATTGATTTAAAGTACGAATACTTGCATAGCAAGGCTTGCAAGACAGCCTATTCTACCTTAAAAACGATGAAATATGACTAAATAATTTTTTACAAGGCATAAAAATATATATAATTGCATTATTTACGTATTTCTGAGTAAAAGTGAATAAAATATATATCATATTCACCTGAATGGACATGAAAACAACAAAAATACAGTATCTGAGGGTAAAAATACATAACACATGCTCATGTAGTTTTGTGGCGAGCTGTCAAGTTTATATACAGGAGTAGCTTGTGTAAACAAGGCTGGAAAAATTGATATCTAAGGATGTGTAGCCCAGGAGAGGGAGTAGAGGGGGGTTTGGGTGAGCTGCTATGCTGAGACACGAGGCTATTCTGGTCTCCCCCCCACACCCCTGAGGGTCACGTGACACCAGTATACACAAAGACTCGTAGCTTCAGCTCAGATAAGATCAGTGGTACCAATAAAGTGGCTAGATACAGCCCATGCAGTCTTTTATAGCCCGTCATATATATACGTCCATCGGCTTCAAGGTCAAAATTTTTGGTGACGTATTAATACGTCCATCGGCTTTTAAGGGTTAATAGAACTTGACAAATATTTATAAAAAAATTACAAAGTTCAACACTCCCAAAAAACTAACTCATGCTATTGAAGCAAACAAAGAACTACTGCTAAATAAACTATATATCTATCTATAGCTCTGATGCCTCATTCCCTCCGGGAACTCCTCCCAAGGGGAAGGCCACGGCAGAAGTGTCTCCAGTTTTCCCTGTTCCAACACTCCCTTCTTACTTGGTCATATCCTCCTCTACCCCTCACGTTTCTCTCCCTTACATACTCTTCCACTCTGTTCTGCCATCTAACCGGAGGTCTGCCTCTCACACCAGGTCCCACAACTTTACTTCCATACACCTTCTTTACAAACTCCTCACCTTGCATTCTCTCTACATGTCCAAACCACCTCAGTGTATTACGCTTCACTCTCTCAACCACTCCACACTCAATACCAATTGCCTTCTCACTCATACCACATCTCTCATACACACTCTCATTACTTTCTCCATCCCATCTAGTAAGTCCACATGCTCCTCTCAAGTAACTCATTTCCACAGCACCTATTCTAGACTGATGAGCCCTACTCTATGTCCATGTCTCCGACGCATATGTCAGTGTTGGCAGGATTATACTATTTCGTAGTCCCCTTTTCACTTCCATACTCACACTTCTACCCTTCATAATCCTCCCCAGTGATCCTATGACCTGTAAACCCTTCACTGCTCTCTCCCTAATTTCTCCTTCCATACTTCCATGTTTACACATAACTGTACCCAGGTACTTAAACTCCTTCACTTCCTCCATCCTCTCACCCCTCAGAGTTATCTCACACTTCGTCCCAGTTGGTACAGCCACTCTGTAAGGTGTAGCAAAGTCAATCACTTCAGTTTCTGCTCTTTCAAATACCATCACTTTACTTTTACCTACATTCACCTTCAGTTTCCTTCGTTTACACACAGACTGAAATTCGTCCACCACTCTCTGTAAATTCCTTTCATTCTCAGCCATCAACACAGTGTCATCCACGAACAAACTTGCCACCAGGGACCAGTTTGCTTCATCCAGCCTCAACTTCACCCCCAGACCATTCACTTTGGCTTTCACCTCTCTCATAAAACCATCCATATATATATTGAACAACCATGGTGACATAACACACCCCTGTCTCAGCCCTGTGTGTGTGTGTGTGTGTGTGTACTTGTATATGTATGTAATGTGTGTGTGTGTGTACTGGTATATGTATGTAATGTATGTGTGTGTGTGTGTGTGTGTGTGTGTATACACTCTCTAAAAAAAGCATTGGCATTAATTCAAACAAAAGAGGACAGCAAGGAAAGGAAAATTATTACTATTACTATTATTATTATTATTATTATTATTACTATTATTATTATGCTGATACTTTTATTTAGAAAGTGTACAGTTGATGTGACAGCCATTAACCTAATTTTAATATTAACCTATCCTAACCAATTAAAATTTAATATTAACCTAACCTAACCTAACCTAACTTAACCTAACCCTAACCAATTAAAATTTAATATTAACCTAACCTAACTTAACATAACCTAACCAATTAAAATTTAATATTAACCTAACCTAACCTAACTTAACCTAACCTAACCAATTCAAATTTAATATTAACCTAACCTAACCTAACTTAACCAATTAAAATTTAAAATTAACTTAACCTAACCAATTAAAATTTAATATTAACCTAACCAATTAAAATTTAATATTAACCTAACCTAACCATTAACCTAATTTTAACATAAACCTAACCTAACCTAATCTAATTTAATATTAACCTAACCATTAACCTAATTTTAACATTAACCTAACCTATCCTAATTAAATTTAACATTAACCTAACCTAACCTAATTAAATTTAATATTAACCTAACCTAACCTAATTAAATTTAATATTAACCTAACCATTAACCTCATTTTAACATTAACCTAACCTAACCTAATTAAATTTAATATTAACCTAACCTAACCTAATTAAATTTAATATTAACCTAACCTAACCATTAACCTAATTTTAACATTAACCTAACCTAACCTAATTAAATTTAATATTAACCTAACCTAGCCTAATTAAATTTATTATTAACCTAACCTAACCTAATTAAATTTAATATTAACCTAACCTAACCTAACCATTAACCTAATTTTAACATTAACCTAACCTAACCTAATTAAATTTAATATTAACCTAACCTAACCTAATTAAATTTAATATTAACCTAACCTAATTTAAATATATATAAATTAATTAATAAATAAAGAAATATATATAAATACTAATATATATATATATATATACATTTTATTAGTATATATAATAATAATTACTTAATTCATAAATATATAATTATTTTACTTACTATATTTACTAATGAAGATATTTTGTCCATGATTAAAGATAGCTCTCTTTCTTTATCTCTCTCTTAATCTGAAAGTAATGATATATATATTAATAATAAAAAATATATATAATAATAATGATGATAATAAAAATGATAATAATAATATATACATACATACATATATACATACATACACACATACATATATACATACATACACACACATATACATACATACATAGACACATAGACACACATATACATACATACATACACATATATATTCTAGCACTGAGTATACATGTATGTATGTATGTATGTGTATGTATGTATGTATGTGTGTGATATACTCGTGTATGTATGTATGTATGTATGTTTGTGATATACTCGTGTATGTATGTATGTATGTTTATGATATACTAGCCTGAATTTGATATACATACATACATACACACATATATATACATACGCACATATAATAGAATATACACACATATACATACAAACAAACATATATACATACACAAACACACACACACATACATACCGGTACAAAGTCGTTGTTGTTGTTTGTATGTATGTTTGTGTGTGTATGTATGTATGTCACTTTTTCAACAGAGCATACATACATACATACATATATTTATATATATATTTACATAGATACATATTTATGTATGTATGTATGAATGTTTACGTGTGTATGTCACTTTGGTAAATATTGAATGAATTACCGTTATTGGGTACGGTTTTTCTACCTTCATTACCCACTTATTTAGACCATTCTGAGACTATTTTCGGTATTAGTACAGAAGTGGACTTGAATTCAGCAGTGTTGCCAGATCCGGCTGGGTCCTGGTATTTTACCCCTGTCATTTATTGTACTTAAAACGATTATTTCCCGGTAGTTTGCCCAGGTTAGGTCCCGGTAGTCTGATGCGGTCTAGGTTAGGTTAGGTCAGGTCAGGTAAGGTCAGGCTAATTTCAAAATGCCCCATTTGAATATGCCCTATCTTGGAAACGGGCCATTTGAGGAAGAAAAACCATAGG
>JAWQEG010009389.1:0-44456 GCA_033782935.1 Petrolisthes cinctipes
GTATATGCTGGATTGGGTAGAGTGAACTCTAAGTTGTTACCTCTACGGCAGTTGCAAGCAGCAGTGGAAGTAGCTATAAATACTTATAAGCTAACCCCCATATTTACCATATCTGACGTGGAATATTATTACCCCATCATTGGATCAATTCTAACTGAATCAAGTATCTTATTAAATATTCCTTTTAAGTCAAAAACGTCAATTAATATTTGGGAATTACGACCTTTTCCAATTAGAGTAAATAATACCCTGCTGGTTGTTGACAAGTCACGCCAGTACATAGTCGCATCTGAGGGTTATACTGCCATAGACACCTTAGAAAAACATTCATTGGATGACTGTCTCACCTCGTACTTACACTTGTATGTATGTCCTGCGTATATGTTTACCTTCAGTTTAACAATCAAGGCACAGTGTGAACTTTCATTCATAATTCATAAATCAACTCTCCCAACATCTTACTGTACTTTCAAAACTGTAAGTAATAATACTACCTACCATGAGCACTTCGGTACTAACCACTACTACTATTTCCAAAAGAGAACAAGCGTGACATTAATTTGCAATGGTAAAGTCCAACACATTTGGGTGGATGGTTATTATATGGCACCGGACCATTGTGAGATTAGGAATGAACATTTCCTTAACATACCTACTCATCACCATAAAGCATTTGTGTCTACACTTTCTACAGAGTTACAATCACTTAACCTTGTAGCAAACATCTCTTTAGATAAAATCACTATTGTTTCAGATAAAATATAGTTCCTTCAGTATTTAAATGACTCAGAGTTTACCTCAACATTGGATAATTTGTTACCTGTACATCTCTCAAGATAAGTTGTATTCCCTCTACACATCATACCTGCACTAACGTTGATTGTTTGTACTATTGTGTTTAGCTGGTGTATACGGAAGGTGTACGCTCGGTACCGACAATTATCGGCTCGCGAACGACAGAGACAAGTGTCAGAAGGTAATGAGGATACAAATGTATAGGTTAGTTACACACTCCTACACATTTAGATAGGATGTATTTTACCATAATATATATTGTACATGTTATAATCATTATTATCTGTAGACATAATAAAATAAAACTATCTACAGATTGCATGTATTAAAATAAGAATATATATATTATGTATATGTGTAATATTCCTTCGAGGGCGAAGGATGGTAGTGGCCGAGCATTGTTCCGGTTAAACCTACATTTAAGAGGCTACTTATAATCACTTATACTCACTTACAAGAGTGAGTCACACATCGCATGATGCCGTGAAACTGCTAGCGTAGGCTTGGATACAAACCCTAGCTCACTGTGGGAACCATTAACACGTTAGCATATAGTGACGACATAAGTCAAGTGACCTACCAAGCGACGCCTTGTTCCCTCTCCTTCAGCCTCAGTTAGCTATTGATAACCAAACACTCAACAGGTTACCTTAGCATATAATCTCTCTAAAGTTAGCTCAAGTCCCCAAACATATTTGTGAAACTGTACTCACTCGGGTTATCAATAAATTGTGCAAACTACAGACGCTTGCTACCTCTCCTACACCATATAATTATAGAAAACCATATAATTAAAATCATACTCCGAAGAGACGCCAAAGACTAATAATACTACAAAGACTAATAAAAAGACAAAGACCACGAACCAGTCGCCAGCTACCACACATCATCAATCATTACGTGTCTGGAGTAAGTAAGGTCTTTCTTGCCAGAGAACACATATGCTGAGACACCCAACTGTTGTATCTGTTCGTTTTCTCAGCTATATATGACATCACTTCCTCATCTATGAAGGCACGAAAGAAGGCACTCTCTCGCCTCGTCGTTGCAGGGCAAGTCCCTTGTTGTACCACTCCTGTTTGGCCGAAAATCGTGCTGGTCTGGTACAAAGTCTAACCCCTCTAACCAGTCAAAAGAAAACACTTCACGCAGATTTACAGATGTTCCGTCGTTCTCATTTCCTTCGTCCTCGTCACTGCTAGAACTAAGTGCATTGTTACCTAACCACACTTCGTCACTGCCAATGACGTCAGATTCACTCCCACAAGATTCACTCCCACCAGCCTCCATAAACAAAAGCGGTATAATTTTTTATGGTGTTAGGTTATGCTGACGTGGATGTGATCGTGGTGTGGATGAATGACGAGAAGTACTCGGACCTGGAACAGTCAGAGTGGGCACAGATTCAGTGGTGGTGATGGATGATGGAGGAATGGTAGTTGAGCGGCCTCTATTTTTCCGATTCGTATGTCTTGGTGATACTAGCTTCTGGCTAGCACAGTGCTAGAGTCTGCGGCTGCAATACTGCGGCCCAGCGTTCGATCCTTGCTCGGGACACGATAAAAATCTTTCAGTGATGCCAGAGGTTACCACCCCTGTGAGCAAGGGGTGGGGGGTTTGAGTCAGCTGTCTGAGGTCTTCCTGCTTACTCAGCCATAGCCGAGGCTGACTCGGGTCTCACGTGGGTGGAGAGGTTTCTGGGCCTTGTGATGTGTGCTATAGTTGTGTTTCATACACACAGTGTGTGCTACACTCTGTCCCATTGACTGCCACTCATTGGCGGACCTTTAACTGGGGAGTCAAGCTGGGCATCCCTTTCTTCATACGCTAGCTGTCCTTATGTGCTTGTGGATTGCTTAGGCAGAGTAATGGTGGTAGAGGAGGAGGAGGGGTGAAGCTGCTGATAAAAGCTCGAAGATAGGGAACGTGCAAAAAGGTGTACGCATTTTCTGTGGATCTCCCTTTATTTTCTTTCTTACTGTAGGGATGACCTCATCTTCTTTCTCACTACTGCTGGAGTAAGTAAGGGACTTCGGCATCCGCCTTCTGCTAACTATTCTCCCTGCAAGTGAGTGGCTGGCTAGAGTCCAATAGAGCACTACTTCCTCCTTCCATGGTGTCTGTGGGGTGACTGACTAAGACACTAACTCACTAAGTTGATGAAAATTTGACATATGGAAGGGGTTGACGGATATCGCCATGACCTTAATTAACTCAACTGGGTCGACAGGTAGCTGGCTGTATATAAGCATGCCGCACTACCTCACTAAGGCCTGAATTGTGGTTTATCGCACCCAACAGGTTAAACACTCACCAGCGGAACTTGTGTTCAGCGAGGACCTACGCCTCCCTAGCCAGATTACTGCATCCAAAGTGGACAGATAGATAGATAGATAGATAATTTATTGACCACAGCGTTACAATATATATAAAATGACTTAATACAAATACTAAAACCAAGTAATACACTATAACTCTAACACCAACAAATATAATACTGCAGTCCAGCAAAAATATAAAAGAATAAGGCAAATATTGGCATAAAAAACATTTACAACAAATAATTTTAAGAGACTGGACCTAATAGTACCAGCTTCATTATGCAAAGACAAAATCTCATATATTAGTTTACATACCATATCCAATGAAAATAACGAATGAATATCAAATAGTCTATTGACTACAGCGTTACAATATATTTGAAATAACTTAATACAAATACTAAAACCAAATAATACACTTTAACTCTAACACCAACACATATAATACTGCACTCCAGCAAAAATGTAAAAGAATAAGGCAAATATTGGCATATCAACACTTACAACAAATATTTTTTTTAAGAGGCTGGAACTAACAGTACCAGCTTAATTATACAAAGACAAAATCTCATATATTAGTTTACATATCACTTCCAAAGAAAAGTCTGAAAATAACGAATGAACATCCGTAAAACCATATACATCTCTCAGGTGCTGAGACACTGGGCAGGAGGTAACAACATGAGCCTCTGTCTGCACCTGACCACATATACAGAGTCGGTGTTCCAGTGGCAGACGTCCTCGCCCACGTCTATTCCAACGACCCGTTTCACACATCAACGAGTGGCCGCTAACACGAAAACGTGTGAACGCCACTCTATGGTGCTCATTTATGGTGTGTTGTTCTGTATATATGTCTGACACTGTTAACGATGGATTCATGTCCCTATAAGTCACACGTCGGGAGGAATTACTATTGATAACTGACTGAATCATAAGTTGCCTGGTTTCTTTCAAATCTTTTACTTCATTTCTTATATACTCGCTAACTGTTCGACTAGTGATACAATTACTGTCAATGACGATTTTAATTACATGAATCAGTGGATCATCATCCATCTCGCACCTTTCACGCCACATACTTCTCAAAAATTTGTGTTGCTTTTGTCTTACCAGGTCAGTCATTAAGGGGTATCCTGCTTCTATACAACAAAGGTCGTTGCAGGTTGTTTTCCTTACATTTAAGAGTTGCTTTAAACACCAATGGTACAATTTAGTTACAGGCTTGAGGTCTGCACCAATCCACGATTCACAACCATAGAGCAATGCAGACATCAAAGCAGCATCAAACACACGACGCTTCACAGAGAAGGGCACATCATTATTTTTATTAACAAATGATATAAACTTCAGGACATGTGGTAACTTAGCGTCAGCGTGGACTTTGACAGAGTGTGACACATTACCATCACAAGTAAAGGGCGAGCCCAAATATACATAGCTCTCACACCACTCTACCGTTAGTCGGTTCACCAATAAAGGCTCTCTGTCATCTCTGTTGGCATTTACTACAACAAATTTCGTTTTGCTCTGATTCACCTTGGTGCCATAATCCACGCAATAATCTTGTAGCATAGTCAGCTTCTTGATCATATTATGTCTGGTTGTGGCAAGTAACACAGTGTCGTCCATCAGTGCGAGTATATGTAACCACGACAACACACCGTCCCTACAACAGCCTTGTTTGATTAACGAAATTAAATCATTGACAAATATTATAAATAAAATGCAAGATGTGGGTGATCCCTGCCTAACCCCAAGTGTTTCAGTAATAACAGTGGTTCCTAGTATACTATTAGTGTACTGATACATAGCAACTAATGCCGCTAACATCACCGCCCCACACCCCAAACGTCTCAACACCCTGAACAGCACCTCTCTGGACACATCTAACCTTTCATTCTTGCCGGCACTAAAACGCACTATCGCAAACGCCCCACCCACGCCTACACACCAGCATACCCGGCCTACCTACACACCACTCGGCCTGCACACCGCACCCTCGCCGCTACTCAGGACTGACTCGCATCCAGTAGATGTACACCGGCCCTCACTCCGTTTTTGCCAGGAGAGACGCAACTGTCACTCTAAGCATACACGACAAACCTTACGTCACGTCCTGAGAATGGGTGAAACCAGTTCATCCCTCGCCTCTTACACACCACCCACCTCACACACAACGACGACCACCATTCGTACCTACACCTCGCGCAGTGCCACTCACGCGTACACAGTACGCATCTCCACCCACTCCACCACACCATACACACATACCAACTTCCTCTCCACCAGCCTCACTCACCACCAACAACCACACCTACCCACCTACCACTCATATGCCTACACAGACACATATATACCACTCACCTCCAAACACTGCGCCACATCACACCACACATACACACGACTCCCACCCCCCTCAACCTCAACCATCTACTTCATTCAGCACCAACTCCCAACCACTCACCACCATACCCATTCCCCCAACACCTACTCACCTTCCACCTGCTACCCCTCATAATCCCTCTCCTCAACCCACATGCGCACCATCTCCTATCCATTCCCCACCACCTCCTCCCGCTACCTCTTCAGCTTCCTCTGCACCGCCCACACCTCAACCGCCTCCCTCTCCTGACCTTCCCTTGTTACCCATACCCCTCATTACCCCTATCAACCCCCCAGACCTACCTGACACCACCCCTCTCCCATCCCACCTCGCACCACACCCCACTCCCCTACCCCTACCTGACTCTCACCTGTCTACCCCTACTCCTAGGCCTGACGACCCGTTACCTGACCATGACTCTATAACCGTAATCCCTTCTAGTCTTCCACAGGAATTGCCACCCATCATCCACATCATACCAGCCATTCCTCCTCGTCCCGCCATCCCTCCTCGAGGATGCACTCCCTCACCTCGCCCTGCTACACCACCTTCACCACGTCAGGAGCAGCGGGACGACGAACCGATGATGGTTCCTGATGGTTTCACCTCCCGCTCGGGGTGCACAATACGGCACCCGAGTAAATATGTTGCCGCCCTGTACAACACAGACATACATACACACTACACTCTCCAGCACACACACAGTCCCTACTACTAATCACACTCAGTTGCATCTAACCCCCCACCGCACACTATGCCCTACACTGTATATGTGCTCACCTGTATATATATTTCTTATTTTTGTTTTGGTGCTATGTTAATTGTTACTTGATATGTATTGAGCCTTCCCCTCTCCCCTAATAAAATGACTCTGTTGGGGGGAGGGGGAGTAATGTAGTGGTGGCATACGCACCACTCCGTATTCCTATATATATATATTCCATGTGCTGGTATGCCACTCCCTGTTCCTTTGTGATCTCCCCGTCCCAGACAAGCCACAGTCTGGCGGTTTGGTTAATCCTGTCCCCTGGCTCAGCTTAGCATACTCTTGGGAACCCAGCCGCCAGCCTCCCGCTTCCTCCAGGTATGAACCGAGGGGGGTGTAGCAGGTCAGGGGATGGCGTGATCACGTGAATGATGCTACATACGGGAACGTAGAGCAAGGATATAAATGAGATGAGCGGCGCTTGTGTGGTAGATTATCCACCGAGCTACTAAGGAGGAAGGACCAACCAAACCTGCCGTCGTCATACACCCGCAGTCCACGTGTTCTCATTACATCCACACGCTGTCCCCCTGCCCTACACTACTA
The DNA here is from genome assembly GCA_033782935.1 of Petrolisthes cinctipes. Classification (NCBI taxonomy): domain Eukaryota; kingdom Metazoa; phylum Arthropoda; class Malacostraca; order Decapoda; family Porcellanidae; genus Petrolisthes; species Petrolisthes cinctipes. The sequence goes on from JAWQEG010009389.1 coordinate 6,815, forward strand.
CACAAGCGACACTGCAACTACCGACTCTCCACGCAGTGTTGCCACACTCTCAGATTGATATTATCGTACTGGCTCCTCAAAATTATGGGGTTTCAGTAAAATTATCATACAGAATTGTAAAATTTTTCGTATCTATTATCGTACAATGTTTCTGATATCTAACACATTTTCATAACTTGACAAATAGAAGAATATATGTATGATTTCTTTGTAGTTATTAATATCTTGTATTTTACATAATTACAAATGAAACATATTTGTTTTTACAAATATGATTGTTTAATCCCGTCAGTACCGAGGTCATTCCACAGATTCATAAAATTGCCTTTTGTTAACCAAAATTGAATGAAATTAGACATTACTGAGTAGAAAAGATAAGTGAACTTAAGAGGCAATTTCAAAGCTTTTAAGCAAATTAACATAAATAATAACTGTACTGTATATCTAAGACTCTTCTTCCAAATCCAATTAATGTCGTCTGATGTTCTGGAATAACTGAGCATGATTATTTATTCTGGAAAACATATAATTTGCAGGAGTGAATTGAACACATGACCCTCCTGATCCTTTGATGCAACTAGCAGAGAGAAGAGCCCCATTAACTGTCTTTGTTTTCAGTCTGTTTCTTGATTTAGTTTTAAAAGAGGTTAACTTTACTAAACACTCTTTCGCATTCAGTATTTGAGTGCGGCAAGCAAAGAGCAGCTAAAGCAATAGTGGCTAGGTCTGTTATTTATCATACTAGACATTATAAAATAAATAAATAAATTCCATATCATCCATTCATAACGAACAAACTATCATCTCCCTCACTAGGACTAGGACTACTTACAGTATGGTTATTCCATGTTATTAACACTCTAACGTTACATCTCACTTTATGGTTTTTATATAATGTATTTATATTTAGTGAGTTGGTGTGGCAGGATATACACACTGTTGCCCGAAATTCACGATCATGTTTATCTCATCTGAGCTGGTAACACTGTGTGGGAAGTATTCCACCCACAGAGCTACACACATAGAGCGATCGACCCTGTGGTATTAGATAGGGGAGGAACTAATACTCTTCCTGAAGGCCCTATCTGTATGCCAGCTGCAGTTCAAGTATTTAACAGTTATATCCCCACCCATAGTTGCATACCATGCATTTCGGAAAAGGGGATCATCATCACTCATGAACACCTGTGCTTGCACTACACCCATGCGATCTTTTATCTTATCTAAGAAGACCTTAACAATTTCAGTATTTACTGTGCTACTGATCAGAAAAGCCACTGGGAAACCTTGGTGTAAATCAGTAATAGTCATTAATGTTGTCAACTGAAATCCAGTATACTGACTAATGCAGTGGGTGGAATCCATACATACTTGCAGTTTTTCAGTGTTTTTTAACTGCTCTGAGAACATTAGCTGTTGTCCTTCTTTCATAAATGCAAGCACGAATTCTTCCGAGGGGATTTCTGTATTCTGTGGATCCAGTTCCCCTTGATCTTTAAAGTATAGAAGTTCTCCAGCATCCTTCATATCTTGAGCAATCAGACGTACACTTGTGCTGTCATCAGAGTGATGACTCTGATTCACACTTAGTCCATATGCAGCAATGATATTTTCTATGTCCTTCTTCTCCAGGATCGATGTTCGATTTCGTCCAGATGTCTCCCGTACTCGTTCTAGAATTTTGTGATGCTCTATCCCTTGCATAATCATACTTGAAAAACAAAATATACAGTCACAATATCTGAAATTAATTTAATATGTTAAAATATAATCTCACCTGCAGCAACTAAAAATAATAAAGTAAAGAACTAGCAGATTTAAACAGCAACTAGTTCTGGCAAATATATATACAGTACAGGTACTGTAAAGTACACTATTCGTCAGTCAATAATCTATTGGACAATTTACAGTATTGTATACAGTTTTATGGTTAAGAACACACAATAAAATATCTCTTTCTTGAAAACTAGCATAAGATAATGATTGTAATGCACAACCATTTAGCTCAAAGCAGTCCCGATTGACATAATAAGATGCAGTATTATCTAGCAACTACAGTACATTTCATAAGCCATATTACCATAAAAATATAGCACAGCAATGTAAACTTAATCTAAAAATAACTTATTTAGTAAGAAACAGTTTGGATTTATTCAGGGAAGGTCAACAGTACTGCAACTAATTAAAGTACTTGATAGTTGGACGGAGGCTTTAGATGATGGTGAAGCTATAGATGTACTGTACTGTGATTTCATCAAGGCATTTGACCGTGTCCCACATAGAAGATTGATGGAGAAAGTGGCTAGTTATAGAATTGAGGGAAAGTGCCTTGAATGGATAAGGAGCTTCCTAACTGGAAGGAAACAGAAGGTAATAGTAAATGGTACTGCATCAGATTGGGAAAATGTTACCAGTGGTATTCCTCGGGGATCTGTACTGGGACCTCTGTTGTTTGTGATTTTTATTAATGATCTCCCTGAAGTAGTAAAGAACAACAGTGAAGTATACTTATATGCTGATGACACAAAAGTGTTCAGTAGGATAAAGAATGAGGATGATTGTAGAAAATTGCAAGAGGACTTAAATGAAATCCATGAGTGGACAAAAATGTGGATGTTGCACTTTCACCCTGCTAAGAGCAAACAAATGAGGATAGGGAAATCAAAGGTTGCAGAACAGGAATACATCCTGCAATCAAAGATAGTCAAGACCTCCTCGGAAAAGGATATTGGTGTGATTGTGGATGATAGATTGTCATTCTCTGAGCATCTCTCTGAAAACATAAATAAGGCAAATCAGATTATGGGTATTATCAGGCGGACATTTGTAAATTTAGACCTCGAAATATTCAAGGGCTTATATACAGCGCTAGTACATCCTCATATTGAATATGCAAATCAGGTTTGGTGCCCACATCTGGTAAAAGATATAGAAGCTATCGAAAATGTTCAGATACCACAACTAAAAGATTTGTCATATGAAGAGCGCTTGAAGAAGCTGGATTTGCCTACATTGACCTACAGAAGATCACGAGGAGATATGATAGAGACTTTTAAGATTGTGGGAGGTGTATATGACGAGGACTGCACAGAAGGGATATTCAAGAGGAGAGGAGATTATATCACCCGAGGTAACATCAAGAAGATATATAAGAAGCGAACAAGACTGAATTGTAAGGAAGTATACGTTTTCTCAGCGGGTGATTAATAACTGAAATGACCTGCCAGATTGGGTAGTGGGTGCAGTATCGGTGGAGAAATTTGAGGCAAAATTAGACAAATATTGGAAACATCAAGGACAAAGATTTAACTATAAAGAACAAATAACCAACGCTCCCAGCCGCCAACAAAGCCGGGGCTATATTGCTGGTGACGATGAGGGGGGTGATCCGGAGTTACAGGCGTGAGCCTCTTCCGGTACAACGTCTACCGTAATCTACGGTAAAAAAATGCACCAAAAGGAGGAGAATGTTCTAGATGATGTTAAACAATCAATTCACAGCCAGAGGTTCACATGCAACTACTGTACAAGATCATAAGCTTAATGCAGTCCCAATATATAGAATAAGATGCAGCCTTATGTAGCAACTATAGTAAATTACATAAACCATATTACAACTAGAATATAGCACAGCAATGTAAAATTAATCTAAAAGTGCACCACCATCTTCACCCAGCCAAAAGAATACATTGCAGAAATTGCATTCAGGTATTAATTAATTCCAACTTACTCTGTGAACATGAGGAGCTCTTGCTTGCTAAAAAGAAATAAGATGATCATAGATATTAAAGTACTGTACCACATAGAAAAAAAATAAATATATCAGTTTAAGTAGTCTGTATAAATTCTTAAACATAAAGAATTATGCACTTATGTTTGAATACTGCAATTCCTTGTGAAAATATGACACAACATTACAAATCTCTAGTACTGTACAGTAGAATGAAATATAGTACTGTATACTGAAATCTAAACCTATAGAATACAGCATTTGCCTTTAGTTCAATAAAGTACTGTACAGTACATATATCAAGTAGTGACCCATTCTTGTACAGAATTCTACTTTAATGGGTATTTACATTTTTAAAAATCTGAATCAAATATCTATACTGGTATGTGTCCTTCCATTATTTGTTTTTGGTATCATTTATAAACATTGAAAACTACTGTGTAGTCAACTGTCACATTACCTGCAATTCTATCTTTCTCACTCCTGGGCAGTACCATGTGAACTAAGTTTGGAAATCCAAGTTCGTGATCATGATGGTCAGTGTAAAAGGTTACACAAATCCGTCCATCTGCTTTCACAACTTTCATTGATGAGGTGCAGTAAAGCCCCAACTTACAAGTACCTGTTGAGAGCCAAAGGAAAATAACATGCTGATCAGTATAGTCTACTGTAATTATATTAGGCCTACAGCCCTATAATCATCTTTCAACATATGATCTCACAACTTCCTAGAATCTGATATGTCAGTGAAATTCTTCTCTTGATCATACTGTTAAGAGAGCAGTCCTCTATGTCTCCCAGAAAACTGATCTGAATCAAATGAGCAGTAAAGGCGGCACATTCAAAGAGGAAAATGATACTGTACAGTATATACCTTGGCTTTTTTCAGTACGTTTCTTTTCTGAAGTATCTTGTGTCTTTGTGGACGACTTCTCACCAGATCTTCGACAGTAAAAGATCTGTTTATTTCCTTCACTGGACTTTCAGGATCCACCATGAGTTGTGTAGTTAACTCCTACATCCATTTCTATAGAACCTATCCATGCCAAGAATTCTGCAAGGAGAAAAAATAGTATACAGTACATGTACTTAGGTTAAAGTCAAATATATATGTGGCGCAATGCTTGCATAGTGAACAGTGGTGGAACAGGGTGTAAAATATTGTGAGGAGATAACTTTGTTTTTACGTGACTTGACCTGACCTGGCCTAACCAATTTTCAGGCGAAACAAAATTTTTCCTACTGTCTTTACCATATTATATGTATATATCATGGTAATTCTTTACAAGAGGTCCATGTGGATTTTTGCCACATTTTATATATTTTCATGCATATTTGCATATATGCATATGCAAAAAAATGAGGCAGAGCTCTCATAAAGTATTACTCATCTAGGTATTATTACAGAATAACTGGGTTTTTGGCTAGGATCGCGCAGTGTTACCACATCCGGCTAGGTCCTGGGAATTTGCCCCAGTCACTTTATGATAGTTTACACCAGTTATATCCCGGTAGTTTGCCCAGGTTAGGTCCCGGTAGTCTGATGTTGTCTAGGTTAGGTTAGGTTAGGTCAGGTCAGGTGAGGTCAGACTAATTTCCAAATTATGTTTGTAAAACGGGGCATATCTCCGAAAGAAACACCATAGAATAAAAGTGTTTTAGAATGGTCCCAAATAGTGGGTAATGATACTAAAATACACAATATAGTGAACCCAGTTCTTCTGTAAATTTACCCTCATCTAACATTACCTTTTAACATCTTCAAGCTTACCTTTTTCAGAGGTGAACTCATGCTGATTTTTGTGGGTTTCAATCTGATGTTGTGCAAGGAGATGCTCTCGATAGTTATTAAGTGTTGGGTAGGCTTCATTGCACTCTTTGCATTTAACCAAAGTAGATCTACCGTCATCTTTACATGGTATAGGCCTAGGCGGAAGCTTTACACCGTGTATATTCCGCTCGTGGGTCCGCTTGTTGTTAACTTGTGTAAAAAGCTTATCACAAATGCTGCACACTAAGGAAGAATCAGCCGGTTTCTCGACTAACTCTTTCCTTTTAGGACATACACCGTGAAATTTCTGTTCATGCACTTTCCTGTAACTGTTTCTTGTGAAGTCCTTGTTACAGTAATTACATTTAAGAAAAGGCGAATTCACTCCCGCCATGGCTATGCTCTCAGTTTGTTTACGTTTGTCACCTGTTGAAGAGCTTTAGGAGTCATGGTAGTTGAATTGAGTGAAACACCAGGGTGGTAGCACGGATGTATTGTTCGTCCACATAGGTACACAAAAGGTTATACAAAACAGTGTTGGACAGAGTAGACAGAGTCCCAGAGTCACAGAGGCCTGAAAACATGACACAGTAATAATATATCAAACCAATACATAGCTACAAAGTAACTGCAGAAATGTTAAGCATACAAGTGTTGATTAGGTGATTAAACACTAGGCGAGATTATATGAACACACAACAAGCGCCCACTATTTCATGATACACTCATCACCCCACACGATAGGTTACCATAATACAAAGTTCACTTAACAACATTACATTGAATGATATTCACAATATTTATATAACACAAGAAAAAACAATATGTAAACTCACCCAGACACAATAATTATAGTACAAGAGGACACTGCTCCCACGTGTTAACTTGAAGATGTAGTGAGAGTAAGTGACATGAATTCCAGAAACCAACCCAGAAGTAAACTACCACACAAATGACTGAAGCAGTAAACCACCACACAAATGACTGAAGCTTGGTGTGTAAAACATATTACACATACACCATTTCACATCTAATATATGCATTAAAATATATACAAACATATAATTACAAAATATAAGAACCAAAAGAAATATATGCTTAATACTACATTTACATACATTATAACATTTTATAGTGTCACTACATATACTTCCCCTTCCAGAACGGAGTGTACTTAATTAATAGTATACATAATCCGGCTGCTTTAGGAAGCGAACATTCCGACCGGATCGGGTTTTGCGAGGTTCATCAACAAAAGGTAGTTCTGGGAAAGGTGGAATAGAAATTACAGGAGCTTTTGTTATGTTTCTAGGGTCTGTGTCATTGGGGAAAGTATCCTTGCATAAAGGAAGATAAGCTGGTTTTAAGCGATCAATTGAAACTGAAGTATCTCCTTGGGAAAGCCTTAAAATAAAGTACTTAGGTTCTCTATGAACTACCTCGTATGGACCAGTATAAGGTGCTTCCAAACTCTTACGTACGCGGTCCACACGCATCCAAACCTTTGGGCAGTTTAACAAATCAAGTGGCACATATATTTGAGGACAGGAGTGACAGTCTCCTGATGCAAAATCAGGAAAGTTAATGGACTGCATTTCTTTGATTAAAAGTTGTATGGTGCTCTTAGTAGAAGGGTTAACATATTCCTTTTGAATGAGGGGTTGAGGACACATCATGTGAGCACCGGTAACGGCAGTGAATGGAGAGAACCGTGTATAGTTAGGAGTCATACGGTATCCCAATAATACAATAGGCAATGCACAAAACCAATTCTCTCGTCGTGCCCTAATGGCAGACTTGAGGGAACGGTGGTAACGTTCAATGATACCATTCGACTGAGGGTGATAGCTGGTAGTGCGCATATGATGAAATCCTATAATGCTAGAGAGTTCAGAAAACAATTCACTTTCAAACTGAGCACCTCTATCAGTGACTACATGAAGTGGGACACCAAAGCGAGAAACCCAGCCTCCCACAAAAGTTGTAGCCACTGAAACTGCAGTGGTGTCAACAAGAGGAAGAGCTTCCGTCCAGCGTGTTGCTCTGTCAATACAAGTAAGAAGATATTTAAAAGGTAACGGGTAAGGACAATCAGGCGATATTGCTGGAGGAAGTGGCCCGACTATGTCAATATGCACAGTCTGGAACCGATCAGTAGGTGCATTAATGGGTACCACGGTTGATCGTGTGTGACGTTGTGTTTTAGCTTGTTGACAATTTGAGCAATGTCTTACTAATTCTTTTACATCTCTATCCATATGCTGCCAAAAATATCGTTGCTTAATGAGCTTAGAAGTGTTCTTAACTCCCGGATGAGAAAGATTATGCAGGGATGATATTATGACATCTCGAAGGGAAGAAGGAACGAAAGGTCTAGGAGATCCAGTGGCATTATCGCACCATATGATAAGATTAGGGGATAATTTATATTGAGAAAGGCGATCTTTGAAAGTTTCAATCTCAGAGTCACTTTCCTGAGCACGAGCAATACCATGCAAGTCAAAAGGATCCACAGTGATGGCGCACGTTGTCCGAGAAAGACAATCAGCGACAATGTTTTCATTGCCACGAATATATTCTACATAAGAAATATACTCCGATATTAGTGACAATTGTCGTTGTTGACGATCCGACTTTGCAGGGGACTTTGAGTAAAATGCTGACACTATAGGTTTATGGTCTAGGAAAAGGGTAACTGTATGTCCATCAATTAATGTCTTAAAGTGCAATACGGCCAGATAGGCAGCTAAAAGTTCGCGATCATAAGTTGAGTAGGTTTTCTGAACATCAGATAGTTTTTTAGAATAAAAACCCAGCGGTGTTGGGTGAGAGTCTACCATTTGATAGAGTGCAGCACCAACTGCTAGGTTAGAACTGTCTGTTACAAGCTGATAATTAGTAGACACAATTGAGGGAAAAGTTAAAGTAGGACAATTAATTAAAGCTATCTTAAGGTTATGAAAGGATTCTTTATCAGAATCTGTCCAAGGCAAGAACTTAGCAGATGGATTATGACGTAGAAGTTCTGTAATAGGATAAGCAATTCCTGCAAAGTTACGAATCATTTGTCTAAAGAAATTAATCATGCCCATAAAACGGCGTAGTTCAGTGGATGACTGAGGCAAAGGAAATTCTGAGATGGCAGTGACCCGTTCAACGGGCGGTCTGACACCTTCAGAACTTACTTTATATCCGAGAAAAATGAGCGAAGACTTGAAAAACTCGCATTTGTTAAGGGAAATTCGCAAGTTATACTTAGCTAGTTGAGCAAGTACGACATTCAAGTCCTTAAAATGTTCCTCTGATGATGCACTAGCGACCAAAATGTCGTCTAAATAGCAAAAGACATTCTTACAATTAGCAAGGACAGTGTCAATCACTCTTTGAAATGTAGAACCAGCATTTTTAAGTCCAAATGGCATGAACTTGTACTCAAATAATCCGAAAGGCGTACACACAGCGGTCTTCGGAATATCACTCTCCGCGACAGGAATCTGTAAATATGCCCTTTGTAAGTCAAGTTTGGTAAATATATTCTTACTATGCAAAGACATGGTTAAACTCCGTAAATGGGGAATTGGGTACTTATCATCTACCGTTACACTATTGAGACCACGATAATCTCCACAGGGTCTCCATGAACCGGGCTCCTTTTTCGGAACGAGGTGCAAAGGAGAAGCCCAAGGAGATTTAGAACGCTGAATTATACCAGCCTTAAGCAAAAACTGAAATTCTTCTTTGGCAGCATTAAGTTTTACACCAGTCAAGGGGCGTGCTTTAAAATTAACAGGGGGGCTGTTCCCAATATCTATATGATGTTTTATAAGCACATCCATACTCTCAATAGTTGATAACTGTAATGGAGCAGTGAGAACTGGATATTGTGAGAGGAGAGACCTAGCCCGAGGGTCCACTCCATCAAAATCAATAAAATATGTAGAGACAGGTCCTTCTAAAGTATTGAGAGAAATGTGGTTCTGAGTAATTGAATCTAGTAGCATATTACTCTTACAGTCTACTATAAGAGACTGAGCAGCTAAGAAATCTGTTCCAAAAATAGGTTGCACTACATCAGCAACAACAAATGACCATGAAAATGACCGTCTGATACACTTAATACTAAAGTCCATGTCAACCTCACCATGGCATCGAATAGATGATCCTGAAGCACTAATAAGAGTCACTGCTGTAGGTCTTAAAAACGGAGTCAGATTAGGTTCAAAAGGCAATATTGAAATTGTGGAGCCAGTATCAATTAAGAATACATATGTTTTGCAACCGATTTTGGCACTTACTTTAAGTGGCAATCCGACGGTTGCAAGGTTAACGGATTGCTCCTTCAGTTTCCCGACTGTTCACGACACTCAGGTGCAGGGGACGATGAACGAGAAGATGGACGTGAGCTAGGCAAAACATTCAAGCTTGATGATGAAAGTATACACCAACCTTTACAAGATTTTGCACTATTTCCATAATACAGATGATATCTACACACCTTAGGACGCTGATTTCTGTGAAATGCACGTATCCCAATAGGAATAGATGTATGTGAATAGTCAGGTATTGATGATCTTTGAATGTTTGTATGTGTGTCTGAACCTCTGTTATATAAATGTCTAGGTTGCACATTGTTTCCACGCGCTTGGCGTCTATCAGATGTATTCCTCGAGTCTGAGGTGTTTTCACAAAAGAATGAAACAGACTGGCTAGTACCACCATACTCTAATAATGTGTCTGCAACACGTGCCAATTCCTCAAGGGTAGTACTCGAATCATACGTTACAAGAAGAGGTCTGATTGTATTAGGGAGAGCCTTTAAAAATTTTATCCTTAAGAAATCATCAGTAACCTCTAATGGGGCAGCGATTTTTCGCAACTTTTGCAAGTACAAGGTGGGTTTAGTACACAATACCTTATTCTGGTTCACTAGGGTATCAAATAATTCTGTTTTAGACCTAGCAAAGAGAGATACAAGTGCTTTCTTCAAATCCTCGTAACAAGCAGAATTTATAACAGAATCATTAAGTTGACTGAGTACACCGACAGGTAAATTGGCCAAAATGTGATGAAATTTAGTTGAGGAAGTGGTAATACCAGCTAATAAAAATTGAGATTCTACAATATTAAACCACCTGGTAACTGAAGCTTCGTCGAACGGTGGGGGTTTAACGGTGACTGCAGACGTCGACACTGGAGTCACAGTAGTAGTAGAGCCTTGCTTAGCTGCCAGGTCAGTCATGTCCGTCACTAAAACACCACAGGCAACACTCGCATCCACACCAATCCTCCAACAGGCTGTAGGTCACTCCGGGGTCACCACTGCTCCCACGTGTTAACTTGAAGATGTAGTGAGAGTAAGTGACATGAATTCCAGAAACCAACCCAGAAGTAAACTACCACACAAATGACTGAAGCAGTAAACCACCACACAAATGACTGAAGCTTGGTGTGTAAAACATATTACACATACACCATTTCACAACTAATATATGCATTAAAATATATACAAACATATAATTACAAAATATAAGAACCAAAAGAAATATATGCTTAATACTACATTTACATACATTATAACATTTTATAGTGTCACTACAGAGCGCGGGACGCTTGGCGAGGGGGGGGGGGAGGAATGATGGACCAATGAGGGACGCGCTTACTGGAGGTGCTGGCTGCACCAATCACAAGACCCATTAGCAAAGAATGGCCAGCCGTCCCCATCCGCTTTCCGACTGAAAAAGATTGAAGAACCCTGCTTTACAGGGATAGCTGTCAAATATCCATTTCTTCTCTTCTATATCCACTTACGTTAATGCAGTATGCACTTCTTTAAACAAGGGTTCTTCAAATTACGGGTCCCGAATTCCTCCAAACTGCGTCGCAGGCTCACAAAAATAAATACATGAATAAAATAGAATAATAATATTCGTGACAATAAAATAAATATGAAGTTCATACATGAATCCACCTAACATATTTTTATAATCGAATATTCATATATTTAATTATATATAAAACAAAATCATTGCACAAATATTGGCCTTCTTGAATGAGTGTGTGAGAGAGAGAGGGAGGGTAGGTGAGGCAGTGTTTATAATTCTGGTTAGAATGCCTTTTAATCATAAATATTATGTTTCAGCGTCTGGCCTTGTATTTTCTTAGGTTGATAATTCTGATCATTTGTAAAATATCTTTCTGTATGGGTCGCGAGAATGATGTCATAGTAAAAACTGGGTCACGACTGAAAAAGATTGAAGAACCCTGCTTTAAACTGTTGGTGATTCGATACCGTTCACAGTGTATGCTTCATTCATTCCTCCTGACACACGTCTCTCTACCTGATCATTCGTTACCCTCTTATATAGCTCCGCCCACATTTCCCTCCTCCTCTCCTACTAACATCCCCCCTCCCTCCACCTGCAACTGTTACCAGATCCGACCGGGCCCAAACCAAGTCGCTGGTAGAAGAAGTGTAGACCCTTGATCTGTCCGGAGCTGTACGTGGTCGCGAATTTACAAGCTCGGGTGTACAGTATATATCGAATTTTAGTGAAGAATAATGCAGCTAACCAAACACACCTTACCTCATTGATGTATGGAAGGTAACTGACGTTCTAGTGACAAACTGGCAACTCATATAGCCTCAAGTCACACCACCTCCCACATCGCTAAGATCGCTGTTTCCGCTGTGTCAATTGTTAACGTGTTTTTCGTCATATTTCGAAGAATTTTTTTTTACCAAATTCGCTGTAATTTGATACTGAGCCGATTTCAACCTGGTTTTTTCGCTCAGAGTGATTATTGGTTATATTCTCTGAGTTTTGATAGTACCAAATGTTTAATATTAGGCTTTTATAAGAAAACAGTCATCATTTATGCAAAAAGCCATTGATGGTATCCAAAAGTCACCGCCCTAGCGTTGATAGAGTTAATTAGTATGTATGGTTTAACGTCCCATTAGTGTAATTATGGTGTAGTTTTTCATTTATTACATTAATTTTTGTATACAGACTAATAAAGGTTTTAACAGTTTCAAAATAATGAAAGTATATATATGCAAATATAAAATCGGAGACGCTGTTTTCCATTGTTATACCAGACAATGTTCTCATTAAGGTAATTTGCCCTAGATTAGCGTAAGTTTAGTGTATTTAAGGTAAAGTTTTGACCATCTTAGGTAATTGTCATGAATCCTTCTGTTATTTCATGGGTCGTCGTAAAAGAAAAATTAATTGCTGTCAAAAACTATCATAATTACATAAAAGTTAAAAATACGGTATGTCAAGGGTTACATTTATGTTGAAATTGTCACCTAGTTCAGTATCTAAGGTATTTTCAACCCATTTTTTAAGGTAATAACCTAAATACTTCATGAGATCCCTGATACCAGAAGTGAGTTACAGCTAGACCTCCCAGGCTTGTACGTGTTCAACTTCTTTGTTCCTCACACACATCTGGTAATTGGTAAGTTATTTTAATGTACACAAGATCATACATTAAGCTATCATACCAGGGTTTTCATTCGTTACCATAATATAGATGGGAATTTGGGAAAGCACTTAATTGTTTTAAACATATTCCCTAACCCCTTCAAACTTGGGGGAGAGAACTGGGAATCCCCGGAGAAAATGCAATTTAGAACAGAATTGGTGTTTAATTCAATGACCTGCTATATATGTCAAGATTTGTTAAATCTCAGCCAAGTTTGGGCAAAACTTGACTCGGGTTTTCTAAGTTTCATGTCAAGATTTGGGAAATCCGAGCCAACTTTCGAGAATTAATCTAACCTAACCTAATCTGGACCGGGGCAGACTACCCGGACCCAACCAGGGCATACTACTGGGACCTAATTAGGGCAAACTACCGGGACCTAACCGGGGCAGACTACCGGGACCGAACCGCTCGTAATTTTTAAAAAAGCCTATTCTGCCGAAAGTAAGTACAATCGCCTCTTAAATTCACTACACACGAACACACTACATTGTCCCCTACTGAAATATAATACATTGTAAATATTTTGCCACGTGGAACTCTTATACAGTTATACCAAAATGGGTCATAAATATACCGGCTGAACTATGGGTATACTGTACTGTGTATCGTTTGGTCCATACCGAAAAATATTAACCTAAACCAACCTGCCCTAACATAACACAACCCACCATAATGTTCCAATTTTTACAACAGCCTATACCGAATGAATTGAGAAAGATTGACAGAGGTGACAAATATTAAGTAACCTAACCTGACATCAATTTGGGTTCTTTGTCACATCCTATATAAATGAAAATATAATATTAAATAAATAAATGGTAATTATTGCGATTGACTGCATACATGATTTTCACACTTTTGGTGAGTCGAAATCACCCATTATTTTACCATTTTTATTTTGTGAAATTACTTATAAACAACGCATTACATAATCTAACCTAACCTAACCTAACCAGCATTTAGCTTGTTGGATGGTTGATGAGAATTATTGCTTCTGGCCTCCATTCAAAAATTCTGTACTATATATTCTTAAGTGTTTGCAATTATTAGCAAACATGCTATTAAAATAGAATAAGGATTAACATTGCACAAAATTAAAGCTATATATTAAGATTTTCAGTACTATGGTATCATAGTAATTTCACAGTACAGTATATGAAACCAATTAGAACCTACTTGTTACTTTTCAGATTCAAGCCTCTACACAGAGATTTGGACAGCAGTTCTGAGTCGGAGCTGGAACCAGTCAACCCAAAGAAAAGAAGGCAAATCTACCAGTTCCCCCAGTGTTAGATCTTGGCGAACTTGTTGCTGTAGAGCATCCACCCATGTCACAGGATGCACCTATGCTACAGGTTCAGTCCTCTTCCACTCAGAGCATGGGCACTCCCTCATCCATAGGAATCGATGAAGGTATATTATGTTTACTCAATTTGTACTGTTGTTGTTGTTGAAGTTCCTCAAGCTATCTGGCCAAGCAGCCCCGTTTGGACTGTACATAGGCTATGTGTGCATCTTTCTGTGTATAGGCTGTATCATGCCACAGCTATATCACAAGACGTGGCATGATTGAAAAAGAAAAAAATGCAATGATCGAAGTTTTACACAGATGGAAAACCATCTATTATCCATACATTTATAATGGTACTCTTTTGCAAATATAGTTCAGTCATTTGTGATGATTCATGAACACTTATGTCTTTGTCCTGCTCATAAAAGGACCAAAAGTACTGTGCCTGTACCCTATTTGACAAGATCTCAGGATATAAAATGTTCTTAAATCTGCATTGTATTTCACTATTAGAAGTCTATTGTCATGTAATTTGACTATAGCAGACATACAATTAAGTGCTGATGTGCCACGTCTACATTTACAGCCCCTCAGGTGAAATCATTCTGGGTATACTGCACAAATTAAGAAACGTACAAGTTACCAGGTGCACATTGTATAGAATACCGAATTGCTTATATTTTTATTTTACGGCAAGTTAGGCAACCAGTACCATGTAATTATCCACTCCGGCATGTGTCCCTTGGTGGACTGGAACCTACGACTGCTCACTAAGGATGCAATTGCTTTATGCAGTCGTCTACCTGGGAACTAAATATAACACCAAGTTAATCTATTAAATTCCTAGGTAAAGTGTACCCATATGACTTAACTGAATTAAGCTCATATTTTGTCAAAATGGGGTAGAATTCTGTAGAGAATGCCTTGATATTCCATATATTGCCAAAAAGTTTCACATATTTCTGGTAACATAGATTAGTACTGTACTTCTGAAAATGGATCATGGTCTGATATTCGACCCTATAAAATGGACTGAAAACACATCATGAAGCAGAAGTAAAAAAATTTTTGTACATCTGGGTGTGAGCATATGTATTCACATTTTTTTCTTTTACCAGACCAGTCATTATAGCTCAGTGATATCAGTAAGTTACAGCAAGCATGTATTTTAAATAAATAGCCTAAGATTATATGCTTTAATTACAATTTTGACAATTTGCAGCCCTTCGACCTGTCCTTCTGGCTATTGCAAAATGTGAGGCAAAACTAGAAGAGCAACAAAGGACCCTTGTCCAGACCCTTGCCCAGATGCTAATCATTGTCAAGGAAATAGAAAACAAAATTATGAAGGACTTTTCGGCTTCTGCTCTACCAGATACATTTGTTTTGGATCAGACTTTGCCAGTGAAAAGTTATGATGTTCAAGGTCATGACGAGCAAGGTAGTGATTGAACATGACTGTTCAAGATCAAGACTAAGTTCCACTTCCAAATGTTTTCTTTTGTTTCCCGCAGGGGGGTAATTTCTGCAATGACGTGGGCATTACTTTATGGTGTTTGGCAGACTTCGTCTGTGATGTGTATTTTAACTCTTGGGTCATTGTGGGTTAATGCCGCAAATGATACTTTTTATTTTTGAATAATAAAGGGTATAGTATTGTGTAAACATTGTGAACAGCAGAGTAATGCCACGTCCACAGGAACAGGCAGTGGGCAACAGACATTGCCCACCAAGTGTATGCAGTATGAGGCTTGTTGCGGCAGAGGGGCTTACACGCCAAATTTGGTGTTTGTTTGCTTTTTTTTTGTGTTTTTTTTAAATTGTTTTTATGCATAACCAAATAGAGTAGAAAATAAACTATCATTTGGTGTATACTAATGTGGGTTTCTGTACATATTTGCTGACTGAGTGTCATCAGACTTTAACCTTCATTTACTAAAAAATACTGCCGCGACGCGAAAGCCCCTCTGCCACTAGACACCTCATATCTCTAGCTTTTTATCAGTGTTATCAGATCATGCAGTTCCTTGCACCCACTGGCCACTTTTGGGCATCCTTGTATTGGTATCCACACGAGATTTGGAAAGACTGTTTGGCCCTCGGGCACTGCCCGCTCATGTGGACGTTGCATAATGGTGGATAGCATAGTCAAAATGTAGCCTATTGGGGATTTAAAATAATATTTACTTCATAAAAGTTATGTGAACTACTGAAGTTGTCAATACCAAAGTGTGAAACCTTTATTATGAATCTACTTAGCAATTATATTGTAACCACATATATTATTACCTCATATATTAATTATTGTACTCCAAAGTGGGCTTGTACTTTATTTTCATTCAAGTATGTAAATGCACATACAGTACACATGCAAGTATTGGTATATATGAAAAAATGCTATGCATTACAATAGAATATATATGCATTTATTTAGTATCTGAATAAACATTTGTTTCATTGTTGTAATTTCTATGTTTTTTCTTTCTTTCTGTAGTGTTTGCTATTATTGTTACTCCCATATGGTGTGGAAGTTATCTTGAATGTTTTCATAACTCATGTGACTTTTATATAGTGCTCATTTTAATAACAAGTAAATTAATTCAAACCAAATTCCAGTCTCATGAAAATTCTGGCTATTTACAATTAAGCTTCCTGGTTTTATGTATTGCACCTGTACTGTGAAGGTATTTTGTACGCAAATAATATTAAGGGTTTATATTTCGTATAAATTTGATATCAATGAACTTTGGACTAATGTTGTAAAATTATGTTGTAGGATAGTAGATGCATTACCTATTGTGATGCACTTGTTGGCTGTTATAAAAAGTATTTAGCATACACTGCTCCATTATACAGTACAGGAATAGTGCACTGAATCACATATTGGGCAGTGCATCATTATGTACTCATTAGCATAACAAGTAAAATATCTTATGAATTGTAATCTAACAATATTACAATTTCTCAAAGTTCATTGTTTTGACATTAAAATGAAAGGGAAACCCTCGATAATATTTGTGTGTAAGTTACTTTCCTATAATGCATTCACTTACCACTGTCCAGCAGGGGGACAGGTTGAAACAAGCCGTGTGTGTAAGCTGGTGGCTGATTGATGTTAGCATCACCGCCAGCCAATCACCGACCAGCTTACATACACCGCTTGTTTCACCCTTTCACCCCGCTGGACAGCGGTAAGTGAATGGATTATTGTACTGGTCCAATAATGGAAACCAGAAATATTGTGAATAGCCAAAATTATTATAATATCGGAATTCCATAAATATTAGGTGATTGGTTATGTATAATTGGGCCAGTTACTGCCCAATAGGATTCCAGTGTATATCTACATAGGTACCAAATTGGAATTCCATTTTATGAAAAATGGTGGATTTAACAAATCGTACCGGCATCTGTCCAATATAATTTGAAAATGGATATTGGAATAACAAATATTTGACAAAATTGGCTGCAGAGACGAAATCCATATTATAAAATATATTGGATATTAGTAATTGTACCTACATTACCCCATTGTGGTTTAATACAGGATATTGGAATTACCACGGATTTAGACAATTGGTCCCTAATGTTTAATGGATGTACATAATGGTACCAGTATCTGTCCATTATAGTTTACATTAGATATTGGGATTTCAATGAATTTAGATAATTGGTCAATAATTGTTTCAACACTGTTCTAATCTTGACCCTGTGTGCAAACGGACAAGGGATATAAAACGGCCCATTATTGAAAACCGTATTTTCCAGTTATTGGACCAGGGAGAAAGTCCTATGTCATTAAAACTGTTTAAGAACGAATGAGAAGGTTAAAAATATGAGAAAGAAAAGATAAACAGTAAGAAAGGAGGGAAGGACAAGCGAGAGAGGGATTAGACAGTAGGGAGGATGTGTAAGGTTGCCAGTTACTTGAGAGATACTGTAATATATATAGCCTATGCATAAAATTAGACCAATTTTATTGAAAACGCCATATAGCGGCGCCTATTCAAGTTTAACATCGATTATTTTTAAATGCATGTTTAGAAGAAAAAATCCTGGTAAATAGCTTAATGAATTTGTTGACAAATATGATTATTAAAAAAGTTAGGAAATTAAACCGTCTTCTGGCCCCCTCCAAAAAAAAAAAAAAAAAAAAAGCAGCTGGGCTTGGGAGAAGGTGATAAATAGGGTGGACTACAAGCACGAGGGATTTGATTGATATTAGGTGGCGCAACAGCGAGGTCAAATAGCACCAGGAAAAGGTGATAGAGAGGTGTGACAGCAAGCAAGAAGGAAATAGGAAGATAGGAGGAACAGTTGAAGAAATGTAAGCTAGTGACTGGGGCTGAAGGGGCGCCAAAACCCTTAAAGTATTGCCCACATCATTACAGGCAATACTCCCATACGGGGTAAGCACGAGGGATAAAAGGAATACAGGGATAGCTCTCTAATATCCAAAGGATAATATATATTCAGTAGTCTATCCCACTACGATGGTGAACAAAAGAGAGTGCCTTTATTTAAAGGACATAATGTAACAGATATTCTAATTATATTTGTTTGTTATTACTTTTCAACTAATCACCTTCATTTTTCTTACCCTCTTCCCCCTCACCCTCGCCTCAAATCATCACATTTCTTCTCTTCTATATCCACTTACGTTAATGCAGTATGCACTTCTTTAAACCAGGGTTCTTCAAATTACGGGTCCCGAATTCCTCCAAACTGCGTCGCAGGCTCACAAAAATAAATACATGAATAAAATAGAATAATAATATTCGTGACAATAAAATAAATATGAAGTTCATACATGAATCCACCTAACATATTTTTATAATCGAATATTCATATATTTAATTATAAATAAAACAAAATCATTGCACAAATATTGGCCTTCTTGAATGAGTGTGTGAGAGAGAGAGGGAGGGTAGGTGAGGCAGTGTTTATAATTCTGGTTAGAATGCCTTTTAATCATAAATATTATGTTTCAGCGACTGGCCTTGTATTTTCTTAGGTTGATAATTATGACCATTTGTAAAATATCTTTCTGTATGGGTCGCGAGAATGATGTCATAGTAAAAACTGGGTCACGACTGAAAAAGATTGAAGAACCCTGCTTTAAACTGTTGGTGATTCGATACCGTTCACAGTGTATGCTTCATTCATTCCTCCTCACACACGTCTCTCTACCTGATCATTCGTTACCCTCCTATATAGCTCCGCCCACATTTCTCTCCTCCTCTCCCACTAACATCCCCCCTCCCTCCACCTGCAACTGTTACCAGATCCGACCAGGCCCAAGCCAAGTCGCTGATGGATGGGGTGTGGACCATTGATCTGTCCGGAGCTCTACATTAGAAATTATTATAGTGTTAAATAATATTGAGGGAAGCCCTGCGGAACACCATCTGCTGGTGAGCGAGGCATAGAATATCGAACATCAAGTAACAAGTAACAATTACATAGACATAAATGAACCAGACACGAATACAATACATAGAATAAAACAACTGCAAGATTTATATCGAAAACAAAAAAAATTAACAATGGAATAGATATTGTAACGTTGGGAGGCCGTTACTACCGAGGGTGTATAATAGACTCGAATATTAGGCACGAATTTATTAATAAGTAACACAAGTGAAATATACAGAGTAGACCCAAGCACCAGAGTGGAGACTTCCCGCTTGCCTGACTGCGTATGTTACTTGTAGAAGGTAACGTGTTGCTTGTAGAAGGTAGTTGTGGTGTTGCTCGAGGGTGACCGTGACCGAGGGTAACGTGAGGGTCAAGGGAGCCTGGCGTTGTGCGGCAAGGCGAGGAGTGGCAGTTGGCGAAGCGGGAGGAGAGAGTTGTTGGGTGGCTGGCGGTCTCGATGCTAGTGTCAGAGCGTGGGTAGGGAAGGCGATCGGCTAGCCTTCGGTAGAGGCTCGCACGCAAGCCGACAGGTGAAGGCGAGGATGTGCAGGTGTACATGGAGAATGGGAAATCCTTGTGCTTAATCACTACAGTTACATATATAGAAAAATTTCATGTGAAATACATACATGGTAAAAATACATATACAAAATAGACAAGGTAATATAAGTGAGGAAGACATACATACATATAAATACATGGTAACATACATGGACAAAAATGTAAAAGTGATATACATGGACAAAAATGTAAAAGTGACATACAAAAATACATATATATGGAAATAATAAAAAAAAAAATTGTGTTGCACAGATGTGCATGCTGTGTGGCGAAGGTGGCGTCTCAGGGCGTGGTGGAGGCGTTATGCTGCGGCGAGGGCTAGCGGGACTAGGAGGTGTGGCAAGTATAATGTGAAAGACAGGTGGCTGGTCCTGAGGGATACTAAAAGGGATTAAAACAATCGAGGAATGTTCAGGTGCGGGCAGGTCAGGTAGAGGTAATGGTTCAGGCAGGGTGTAGTTAGGTAACGGGATAGGGTCAGGAGTGTAGTGGTCGGGTAGAGGTGACAGTTCAGGTAGGGTGAGGTATAGGGTCGGGATTAGAGTTTTCGGGTGTAGGCAAGGGGTCGGTGTGTGGGGAAGGAGAAGGTTCGGGAAGGTCTGGGGTGAAGGGGGATGGTATGTGAGGAAGAGGCAGTAGGATAGGAATATCGGGTACTGGGACAAGGTTGGAGAGGTTTGGGTAGGTCAAGGGTGGAGGGGGGTGGTATGTCAGGAAGCGAAGGTGGGGTAAGGTCGGGTATAAGAACGAGGTTGGCGAGAGGCATGGGGTGGTCGAGAAAGGAGAGGGTCAGGAAGGTTAGGAGGGGGAAGCAAGTTGGGGTGGGGTGTTGCCTGGATAGGTTGGAGAGGGGTATGGGTGGGTGGTGGTGATGGTTGAATGGTGACGTGGTGAGAAAAAGGCGGGTAGAGATACGATAGGGTGAGCGTAAGATGGCAGTGGGAGGGGGGGAATGGAGGTGTTGGTGAGAGATGGTGGTTGGGGTATGACGGGTGGTATGGAGTGGTGGCGTGGGGAGTGGTGTGATGGTGTGGTTTGTTGAGGGTGTATGTGGCTGAGTGGTAGTGAGTGTGGTGTAGGTAGGAGTGGTGGACGGTGGGGCGAATGTGGTGTAGGTTGTGTGCGTGGCAGGTGGAGCGTGATCGACGTGGTGTGTGAATGGATGGGTGGGTGTTTAAGGGTGTTGTGTGAGGCTGTAGTGTGGGCCGGTTTTACCCGTTCCGTGACGTAAGGTTTGCCATGGATTTATATGGTGACCATTGCATCAGTCCTGGCGAGCAAGGGGGAAAGGGTCAGTATACAGCTGCTGGGGCGGAGTACGGTGCGAATCAGTCCTAAGGAGAAGAGACGGTGAGGTGTGTAGCAGCGCCGGGTTGTGTTTAGGTTGGCCTGGTATGCTGGCGTGTCGGTGTAGGTGCAGCGTTAGCGGTGGCGCGCTTGAGTGCTGGCAAGGAGAGGCTGGAGGTGTCTACGTCCGGAGCTGTTAGTTATCCTTGGAGGTGTGGGTCTTCACTGTATACCAGCTCTGCTGGAGAGTGGTTGAAGTCCTCCTTCATGATGGTACGGATGGTGATGAGGATGAGTGGAAGCGAGTCCGTCCACTGGTCTGGCTGTAGGGCAAAGAAGGCATCTTTCAGGTGGCGGTGAAACCGTTCCTCCATACCGTTGCTGCAGGGGTGATAGGCGGTACTATGCAGGCGTCGTGTTCCCAGGACCGTTAGTATATCCTGCCACACCCTAGACTCAAACCTGGTGCCTTGGTCGGTGATGATGATTGATGGAAGACTAAAGTCTGCAACACAGTTGCTAAGGAAGTGGCGGGCTGTCCCTATGTGTCGTCCTGTCGACACACGTGAGTAGGTAACAGGATCCACGTGAAAGGGGAAGTGGGCCCACGATATCTACGTGTACCGTGTGCAACCTTCTGGAAGGAACAGTGAATTCGTGGAGCAGCGGACGGGTGTCTCGGCCAACCATAGCGTGTTGGCAGGGGAGACATGATATAACCCAGTCCTTGATCTCTCACCTCATGATTGGCCATACTGCGCATCGGCTGATGAGGCGGAGTGTTCCTACTACACCCGGGTGGTTGAGGGAGTGGTAGTGTTGGAACACAGGCTGCCTGAACTACGCAGGAATATAGTATGCCACAGGAGGTGTCGCACCAGAGCTGGGTGGTAGAGTCGGGAGCTGTCAGGTACTCCAGCCGTAGCCCCATTTCACCTGAGAGGAGTTCTTGGAGGTGCATGTTGGCCAGTTAAGCGGTTGCGAGCACCTGGAATTCCAGGGGCGGGATGTGTTGGAGAATAGAGGGTGTGTCGGCGGTGATCTTGAGAGGGCGTCCGATACGGCGTTGTCTTCTCCCCGGACATAGTAGAAGTCAGTGGTGAACTCCAAGATGAACGCCAAGTGTCATGTAACCCAAGGGGAACAGTTAGTGCCGAGCTGGTGCATGGCCGTGGTAAAGGGGTTTGTGGTCCGTAAGGATATGGAACATCCCGTCCTCGAGGAAGTGCTTCCCCCCCAACGGGAACCGCCTTGAGGTGGTGGGGGGGCTTGCATGTCTCTGAGACCTGGCAAGCTAGACTAGAGGGAGCTCCGGCCCCTGCTCTGCCCCGATTTCGAGGAGAGAGGGCTTCCCATGCTAGTAAGTGCACCAGTGAGAGACCAGACTAAATGGTTCCCATGCATTAGGCTGCCAGTACGGGCCAACAGTGCTGCCCTCCAGAGGGACTGCCCTCTAGGGGTCGTACTATGTTGGATGGTTGGGTGTCTGGGCTGGGAGATGTTAGGGAAGGGGGTCTCAGCACCGTCGTGGGCAAAGAGGTACCCAGTCCACGGCGACCAGCGCTTGGTCCCTTCATCTGCCCGGTAGGTAGTAGCTCTTGACTCCTGGGACCAACAACATTAAATCAATGATATATGGATAAAGAAAAGCGCCAATCTCTTCCTCGAGTGGTGGTCGACCATGCCCTTGAGACGTCACTCTCTGGTCGTGGTAGTATGCAGAAAGCAACAAATAAGAGTAGACCTAGCAGGTCGGGTGTTGTGTCGATGAACCCGGTTTGCGATTTTGACACGTTTATGTTAACGGATGTACTTGCACCCCTTTCCTATGGAGTAGTTCTTCGTATCCGAATCACATATGACAGTGATTGTAGGTCTAATCGGTGTTATATTACTGCTGCCAAAGCAGCATTTGAGGCAAAAGATTCTCTGACTGTAGGGGATACTCACTGTAAAGTTCAGATGATGCGGTCCACCAATGTAGTTGACAGTGAAAATGACTACTGCCCTAACACCTTTGATGACTCTGTAGAGCATGTCCCAAAGGAACGTCGGGTTCCTACACCCTTTTGGTTTGTGGCTTACTACAGGGAGGGACGTGGTAACCTTATCCTAGCTTCCCGGTATCTGGAGAAAGAAATTGGATTATTACCAATGGGCCACATAAGGAAATATGGTAAGGGCATTTTAATCAGAGCCAAAGATCTTACACAGGCCATGATGCTCCTCAATTTCCCCTGTCCTTCTGATAGCATGTTTGAATCAATTAAACCACATCGAACATTTAATTATAGCAAGGGGCGTATATATAATGAGGACCTGTATGAATTCTCAGAAGAGGACATTCTCACTATGTGCCCAGACAGTGTCCAACGAGTAACAAAGATGAAAGGCAGTAAAAATATGATCATCCTCACTTTCTATGGCTCGCATATCCAAGATCGCATTAACATTAACCCCACCTCTTTTGAGGTGAAGCCTTTTGTTGAGCATCCCCTACAGTGTTTCTGTTGTTATGAATTTGGTCATGGGAGGAGGAACTGCAACAACCATTCCAGGTGCGGTAATTGTTCTGCTCTTGACTCCCATCTTACTTCTGAGTGTCGGTCAGAGAGTTACTGCTTTTACTGCAGGGATGCTCACCCCTTGTGTTCTCACCAATGTAAGATGTACCTCCTTGAGCAGGATATCCTTCACTTGGCTAATACCCAATTCATTAGCATTGGTAGTGCCAGACGGCAACTCAACTTCAGGTGACAGAAGGATGGTGGTGTAAAGACATACGCCTCCTCCTTTCGCCCTAAATCGGTTGCAGCACCCTCTCAACCCTCTCAAGAGGCAGCTGCTTTTTTAACTAGTGTGAGCGTTTCTAAGGTTACACTACATAATAGCTTCTCTGTCTTGGAAACTTTATCAGACACTCATTCTGATGACCTTTCAACTGATGACAATTCTCAGAGTTTTGCTAAAGGTGTCCATGTGGTAGAGGTTCACGCTGCCACACGCTCTCCAAGAAGAAAACTTAAGTCACCTAAACTGCCACAGAGACGCCTTCGTGGTTCCTCTGAGGCACTTGACTCCATAGATGTTCCTCTTTGTAATGCAATCATCTCTGTGGACTCATCCATAGTTTCCTCTCAATTTCACCAGAAGCATTCTTTTGACTCTCACGAATCTCTTGATTCAACAGAAGGTCCTCCTCGTAAGCTTCCTTCAGGATCATCAGAGGGGCGTGAAGTTAATGTGGATGCCACGGATGTTGTGACTTCAAAAGATTCCTTTTCTCTTCCGCTTGAGCAGCGGAGTGATTCTACCACCTGTAATATGGATGTTGATGTATCTGCCTGTGTCAGTAATACCACTGCTGTACAGGACAACACTAATGTAATTGTTTCAAAGAATATCCCAGATCATATACCTTCATCTTCTTCTAATATATCAGATGCTTCAGGGACTCGTCTATGGGTCCCAATTACTGCCCCAAGTACTACTCCTCGGGTTCGTTCTTCTTCTAGTGGCCCAGGATTAGACAAAACTTATCGTTTGAGTAAACTCTCAGGTCGAGGTGGTAGTGGGAAGTACCTCCGTGAGGCTTCCCAAAAATCAGTACTAAAGTAACACTGTTCAAGGTCCTTCAGTGGAATTGCCGTGGCTTGTGTGCTTCTTGGGAGGAACTGCGCGTTCTTCTCTCTAGCTTCTCTCCTGCATGTGTTTCTCTCCTAGAGACAATGCTTGGGGACTACATTCCTGCCAGTCCTCCAGCATACTCTGCATTTTATTCCAATTCATTTGAAGGGCAAGGTCACCATGGTGGCTCTGCTATACTAGTTCACCGAGATATTCCATGCACGAGTCTGGAGCTTGACACTCCGTTCCAGGCTGTTGCAGTTAAGGTTTTTATATACCTCCCGTACACTGTGTGCAGTCTATACCTTCCTCCCAGTGTTACCAGTGAGAGGGGTGATCTCAACTGTCTTGTCCGGGACCTTCCCTCTCCCTTTATTTTATTGGGTGATTTTAATGTTCGTCATCTTCTGTGGGGTGACATTTCGGTCAACCCCAAGGGTGTTTTATTGGCTTCTTTTATTGAGGATGAGGGATTAGGGGTTTAAAATACGGGATTGATTGATTGATTAATTTTGATGCAACTAAGCATCTGGTGGCGCAACAGCTAAGGTCATATACCGCACAACATAAAATTGTCATCTACATAATTAATAAAACATCAACACCCGAAAGGGATTAGCACCATGATTAAAAGACACACAAACTAAAAAGCAAATTATTACTAAAAGAACACGTCAACATAAAATCATCTAAAAACAATAAATATCATAAAATTATATTTTGTGGAGAAGGCCAGCCTCCTCCACATAGGAGAGGGTGTTCCCTCCCACACTACAAGCCTCCTCCCCGAGCACCTGGGAGAGACTGTAAGAACCGTCACCCACCCGGTACTCGGAGAGGTGACTAATACGAAGGTCCCCAAGGCTGGGACACTCGACAAGAAGATGCCGTACTGTTAGAGGGACCAGACAATCATCACAGTAGGGAGGGTGAGCCCTCTCCATTAAAAAGCCATGAGTCAATAATGTGTGGCCAATGCGGAGACGGACAAGAGCCGTCTCCCACCGGCGGGACAGGCCACTGTAGCTCCAGAAACCAAGGTGCTGGTGGATGTCGCGGAGCTTGTTTGCCCCGACGGCGTCCCATCTGTCCTGCCAGCAGGAACGAACGGTAGCACCTCTGTAGGGTTGAAGGTCCACTGCAGGAACAGGATGATGCCTGGTAGGATCCTAGAATTGGAGACCGCAGCCTTAGCCAGGGCGTCAGCCCGCTCATTCCCATTGACACCCACATGGGCCGGGACCCAACAAAATGTGACTTTACGGCAATGACGACCCAAGAGGACAAGCCACTCAAGAATGGCCAACACCATGAGATGAGAAGAGTTAAAATTGCATAAGGCCTGCAAGGCACTACAGGAATCGCTAAAAATAGTAAACGAAGGCTGAGGGAGAGTAAAAATCACTTGGAGGGCATATAAAATGGCTGAGAGCTCAGCAGTAAAAATGGACCGGACACAAGGGAACCTGCCGCCACGGCAAAAGTCAGGAAAGACGACTCCAAAGCCAACTCTAGCGTCAGACTTTGACCCATCAGTGTACACAGGGAGGGACTCCCTGTGAGTGAAGGCATGTTCTAAAAAGAGGAAACGAGCCACTGGAGGAGGAAGAGATTCCTTCTTGTCTGTAAAGCAGGTGCAGGGGAAAACTTCTGGAAGAAGCCATGGAGCCACCCTGGGGACCCTCACAGGACAACTCTGGAAGTCATCTATGCCCATCTCCTCCATAGCCTTCCTGACCCGGAAGCCAAAGGGCCATGGTGTACGAGAATGTAAAAGGTAGTACTGGACATAATATCAGATGACACCGCCAAGCAGGGAAGGGAGTCAGGAAGTCGATGTAATCGATGCCAACAACGAACCATCAAGGACTGGAGACGGAGATTAAGAGGTGGCTCATTAGCGTCCACCAGGAGACTGGGGATTGGGGACGACCTGAAGGCTTTTGCTTCATTTAATAAAGAGCATTCTGGTTCATTATTCTTATTCAGTTATTGTGTAAGTATTTTTCAGCGTTTAGTTCTTGATAATAACCATTAAATATTATACGAAAAAAGTATACAATAATGTTACCTCAGTTGTTTTTGTGTTACATCATAATATGAAAAAGTTAATCTTACCTTTAATGATGTTAATAATTGACACGAATATCGGTATATAAATAATTGATAACCGGGTGTATTTTCGTACTTTTATTAAAGCTTCCACTCATTTTTCACCTCCCCCAAGAATAATTTCTTACCTCTCTTGTATAGGCACCCCCATACCCTCCTCAAATCCCTCCATACTTCTCCTTCCCAACAGTGAATGGTTCGAGCGAGCAGAGCTCACAACTAGTGTTTCGGGGTTATCTCGGCCAATGTTGACAACGCTGGGTGGGCCTAACGGGAGTGTGACTAGCTGTACCTCCGTGAGGCTCCCCAAAAATCAGTACTAAAGTAACACTGTTTAAGGTCTTTCAGTGGAATTGCTGTGGCTTGCGTGCTTCTTGGGAGGAACTGCGCGTTTTTATCTCTAGCTTCTCTCCTACATGTGTTTCTCCCCAAGAGACAATGCTTGGGGACTACTTTCATGCCAGTCCTCCAGCATACTCTGCATTTAATTCCAATTCATTTGAAGGGCAGGGTCACCATGGTGGCTCTGCCATCCTAGTTCGCCGAGATATTCCATGCACGAGCCTGGAGCTTGAGACTCCACTCCAGGCTGTTGCAGTTAAGGATTTTATGGACCGCCCGTACACTGTGTGCAGTCTATACCTTCCTCCCAGTGTTACAGTTGAGAGGGGTGATCTCAACCGTCTTGTACGGGACCTTCCCTCTCCCTTTATTTATTTGGGTGATTTTAATTGTCGTCATCCTCTGTGTCATGACAGTTCTGTCAACCCCAGGGGAGTTTTATTGGCTTCTTTTATTGAGGATGAGGGATTAGGGGTTTTAAATACGGGAGATGTGACACATTTTAATTGCCCTACTGGGACTTTTACCGTCATTGACATTTATCTTTGCTCACCCAGTGCTCTGTTGGATTTTACTTGGAGAGTGTTGCCTGGTTTATATGGCAGTGACCATTTCCATATACTATTAGAATGTAACATGTACGCACCACAGTCTCGTCTTTCTAGGTGGAAATTAGAGAAGGCTGATTGGCAGTTTATTAGATAGCTATCTTCTTCGGTCTCTTCTGTAGTCGATTTTGGAAGCTCAGACGAGGCTGTAACATATTTCACTGATATGCTCCACTCTGCTGCTCTCAACTCTATCCCAAAAACTTTTGGCTACTTTCCCAAACGTCCTGTTCCTTGGTGGTCACCAGTCTGCACCACTGCTGTGCAGGAGAAGCGAGCTGCATTTTCTCGCTGTCTCGCAATCGTGGGGACCCAACTCTTTTAGAGGACTTCCGATGAGCAAATGCTCGGACTAGACAAGTTTTAAGAGAGGCACGACGTGCATCTTGAAAGGCCTATGTGTTTTCAATTAATACTAAAACTCCACTCACCCAAGTGTTCAGGAGAGTCTGTAAGATGGCGGGGAAGTTTTCTCCTAGTTCTACACCTGTACTTAAGGTCAATGGAATTAAGATCATGGATGGTTTGACAGTGGCCAATACCATGGCAGAGGCTTTTGCAAGAGTCTTCAGCCGTGACTCTCGACCTCTGGCTGTCAGGCATGAGTTAAGAGCCAAGGAGCGCACTGTCCTGGATTTCTCAGGGAACGAGAATGAAAGTTATAACCATATATTCACCGTGAAAGACCTGCATTCTGCTCTCTCTCTCTGCAGCGACACTTCTCCTGGGCCAGACAACATCCCATATGCAATGTTGTGACACTTGGGTGAGGAGGCAATCTCATTTCTTTTAGCTTTATATAACTGAATCTGTCTGGAGGGCGTCTTCCCTTTTGGGTGGAGGGTTGCTACCATCCTTCCTTTCCTCAAGCCTGGCAAGGACTCTGGTGTTGCCCTCAATTACCGACCAATTGCCTTGACCTCCTGACTCTGTAAACTATTTGAAAAGATGGTGAATGTCAGACTGGTATACTTCTTGGAACGGGGTGATTTTCTGTCTCCATCCCAGTCTGGCTTTCGTAAACACCGTTTCACTACAGATGTTCTGGTCAGGTTGGAAGCTGCTGCATGTGAGGCCTTTGCACGATATCAACACCTTGTCTGTGTATTCTTTGATTTAGAGAAAGCGTATGACACTACATGGCAATATGGTATCCTGCAGCAACTCCATTTATATGGCCTGCGGGGTCATCTTCCACGTTTTCTTAAGGAGTTTCTCAGTGGTCGCAGTTTTCCTGTGAGGGTTGGTACAACCCACTCAGCATCTGTTGCACAGGAGGAGGGCGTCCCCTAGGGAAGTGTCCTCAGTGTCACATTGTTTGCAGCAGCAATTAATGCCATTGCCTCATCCCTTCCAGACGGTATAGCCAACTCGATGTACGTTGACGACATGGCAGTCTGGTTTGCTGCTTCCCATATGTCAGTGGCAGAGCGGCACATGCAGCTTGCCCTTGACAGAGTGTCACGTTGGACTAGGTCTCATGGGTTTCGATTTTCTCCTGCCAAGACAGTTGCTATGCACTTCTGCCACATCCGAGGTGTCCACCCTGATCCGGACTTATTCATGTATGGTCGTCGAATTAGTTGTGTCGACGAGAACTACTTTTTGGGTCTCCTTTTTGACAAACGTTTGACTTGGGTTCCCCACTTACGTACACCTAAGGTCTCTTGCCTCAAGGCTCTTAAACTGTTGAGGGTGCTGAGCCATACATCCTGGGGAACTGATCGGGCCACCCTCCTCCTCCTATACCATGTTCTTATTAGGTCAAAACTCGACTATGGGTGTAAGGTGTACTCCTCTGCCACCGATGCCCGTCTCAGAGTCTTAAACCCTGTTCTCGGCTACGTCTAATGTCTGCTCTGTTGCAAGATGATGACGATGATGCAGAGGTGATAACTGAGGAGGAGTTGCGACGTGCTCTCTCTCGGGGTAGAGCTTCTTCCCCTGGTGATGATGGTATTACTTATGCTGTGCTGCGCCTACTTCAACAAGTTCCTGGGAACCCTCTACTTCTACTGTACAATCTTTGTCTTCGTGATGGTTGTGTACCACGAGCCTGGACCAGCAGCACAATAATACCCATCCCTAAGCCCGGCACTGAGAAGTTCAGGCCTATTTCCCTGACTTCCTGTTTTTGTAAAGTTATGGAGAGAATCTTACTCAATCATCTCATGTACAGACTGGAAGATCGCCTTTCTCCATGGCTGTATGGTTTCCTTCCCCAACGGAGCACACACCACTGCCTAGTTGACCTGTACACTCGCCTTAACAGGGACAGTGTGGTGGCCTTCATTGACCTTCGAAGTGCCTTCGATGTTGCTAATAGAGACGTCATTTTGGATCAACTGGTTGACTTTGGGATAAAGGGTAATCTATTACGGTGGATTCGGGGCTACCTGAGTAACAGGACCTCCCGTGTGTTTTTCAGTGGTGCGCTCAGTCCTTTGCACAGTTTTCATCTTGGTACGCCTCAAGGGGGTGTTCTCAGCCCATTGTTATTTAATATTCTGATGCATCGGCTGCTCACTTCTCTCCCTGATATACCTGGAACTACAATTACGTGCTATGCTGATGATATCTGTGTTCATTCTACCTCACCAAGGGATCTCCAGCGGTTTCTTGACTCCTTCTCTGTGTCCTCTCACTGTGGCATTATTGTCTCCCCAGATAAGAGCAGAATATTCACCTGCCGCCTTCCTCAAGCTCGGCCAGTGTTCACCATTGGAGGGACTGTCATTCCCATGTGTTCCCAGTATCGCTACCTGGGCGCACCAGTCAATATTTGGCCAATTGTCCCTGCCAGACCTCAAGACCATCCCATTGTCCAGGACTTATTGGGTCGTCTCCAGCGCCGACTTACACCACTTCAATGGCTCACTAACAACTCCTCGGGCATCTCCATCCCAGTAGCCAGGACTATCTATATTGCTTTTATCCGTTCAGTTGTTGATTACCTCTCACCTGCTTTGATTCAACTTCCCAGGGCTGCTCTTGAAACTTTAGAAAAATTTCAGAATAGAGCAATGAGAATAATTTTCGGTTGTCCAATGTCGACCAGGATAGTGAACATGCAGCGTGAGTTGCGTCTTCCCCCGTTAGTGGAGAGAATTTATTCTAATGTTACTTGCTTCACTGTCAAGTGCCTCCATTTCCCACATCTTTCACCTCATTACTCTCAGTTAGTCAGGACTTCTCTTAGACCAAACTACCCGGTCCCTCCCATACTGCCTGCTGGAAATACTCTTATAAGGTCTGTTTCCTCTATGCTCCATAGTCTTAATATAGATATAATGGTGGCCAACGTCCCCCCAGGACCCCCTCCGTGGATGCTACCAACACCTGATGTGAGCTTCACACCTACTTCCAAGTCGGAACTGCCTTCTCTACAGCGGCAGTTGGCTCTGGAACATATAGAAACAGTGACATCCTCCATCACAGATCCATACTACCTCTACACTGATGGCTCATTGCAAGTGGATGGTGCAGCAGGTTGTGCCGTTTTCTCACCTGACATGGAGTCACCTCCAGGGGGCTGGGTTGGCCGTCGTCTCTGTAACCACTCTAGCTCAACTTTTTGTGAACTGTATGCCATTCTGGATGCTGTTAGTCTTGTTTGTCAACGTGGAGTGAATGCTGCCATTTTTTGTGACTCCAGACCTGCCCTTCATTCTCTCTCTAGTGTTCAGCCCACACACTCTACTGTTGTCCTTATTGCGTCATCGTAACTTGACTGTCAAATTTTTATGGGTGCCATCCCATGTAGGATTACGTCACAATGGTACAGTTGACAGACTCGCAAAGGAAGCCTGCCATCTGCCTCCTCGTGGTGTTGGACGTCCTCTCTCCCTGACATGTTACCTCTCTAAAGTCCGCTCCGCCGCTCTCCTCCCTGTACGGCGACGCAGGGATGCAGAGAGGCCCTTCAGCATCTCCATCACACATTATGAGTCTGTCTACCGTCACAAATATTCCTACCGTCGTCGAGGCCTCATGGTTCGGAGGCACAATGTAGTCTCTGCTCGTTTGAGGCTTGGCTACCGGCCACCGTGGCAGGTTGCTGGGATGCAGGGTGAGCCTCCCTTCACTGAGTGTCGCTTGTGTTGAGCACCTCGTGCTAACACTGTAGAGCACTATTGCCTGGCCTGCCCCACTGTCCGACACTTGCTTCCCCGGGGCCTGCCACTTGATGTGGTTTGTCGACACCTGCTGAACCACCAGGTTCTGGAGGAACTTCTGGTACGCCACCCTCGTTTTTGTGGATTTAAATAGGTCATAGTGTAAATATTTGTCTGAATCCTTGTGCTCTATTCTGTTATGTTTTCGTGATGTGTGTGTGTGATGTGTGTGTGTGCGTGTGTATGTGTGGTTGTAGTCATTGTATTCTCATGGGTCCCGCCTACCCGTATGTATTGTTGCCTGCCTGTTGATTGACGCTACGGCGCAATTAATTAAAAAAAAAAAAAAAAAAAAAAAAAACTGTTCATCAGGCTGGAGTTTGTCTGGCAACTGGAGCCTTTAGGTCGTCCCCAATCCCCAGTCTCCTGGTGGACGCTAATGAGCCACCTCTTGATCTCCGTCGCCAGTCCTTGATGGTTCGTTGTTGGCATTGATTACATCGACTTCCTGACTCCCTTCCCTGCTTGGCGGTGTCATCTGATATTTTGCCCAGTACTACCTTTTACATTCTTGTACACCATGGCCCTTTGGCTTCCAGGTCAGGAAGGCTATGGAGGAGATGGGCATTGATGACTTCCAGATTTGTCCTATAAGGGGTCCCCAGGGTGGCTCCATGGCTTCCAGAAGTTTTCCCCTGCACCTGCTTTACAGACAAGAAGGAATCCCTTCCTCCTCCAGTGGCTCGTTCCCTCTTTTTAGAACATGCCTTCACTCACAGGGAGTCCCTCCTTGTGTACACTGATGGGTCAAAGTCTGATGCTGGAGTTGGCTTTGGAGTTGTCTTTCCTGATTTTGGCCATGGTGGCAGGCTCCCTTCTGTCATGTCAATTTTTACTGCCGAGCTCTCGGCCATTTCATATGCCTTCCAAGTGATTTTTACTCTCCTTAAGCCTTCTTTTATTATTTTTAGCAATTCCTGTAGTGCCTTGCAGGCCTTGTGCAATCACCCCATTCCAAGAAGTATACCAGTCTGACATCCACCATCTTCTCAAATAGTTTAAAGAGAGAGGAGGTCAAGGCAATTGGTCGGAAATTGAGGGCAACACTAGAGTCCTTGCCCAGCTTGGGGAAAGGAAGGATGGTAGCAACCCTCCACCCAGAAGGGAAGACACCCTCCAGCCAGATTCTGTTATTCAAAGCTAAAAGAAATGAGATCGCCTCCACACCCAAGTGTCGCAACATTTCATATGGGATGTTGTCTGGCCCAGGAGAAGTGTCGTCACAGAGAGAGAGAGCAGAATGCAGGTCTCTCAAGGTGAATATATGGTGATAACTTTCATTCTCGTTCCCTGAGAAATCCAGGACAGTGCGTTCCATAAAAACCTTAACTGCAACAGCCTGGAGCGGATTGTCAAGCTCCAGGCTTGTGCATGGAATATCTCGGCGAACTAGGATGGCAGAGCCACCATGGTCACCCTACCCTTCAAATGAATTGGAATAAAATGCAGAGTATGCTGGGGGACTGGCAGGAATGTAGTCCCCAAGCATTGTCTCTTGGAGAAAAACACATGCAGGAGAGAAGCTAGAGAGAAGAATGCACAGTTCCTCCCAAGAAGCACGCAAGCCTCGGCAATTCCACTGAAGGACCTTGAACAGTGTTACTTTAGTACTGATTTTTGGGAAGCCTCATGTAGGTAATTCCCATTACCATCTTGACCTGAGGGTTTACTCAAACGATAAGTGTTATCTAATTCTGAGACACTAGAATAAGAGCGAACCCGAGGAGTAGTACTTGGGGAAGTAATTGGGACCCGTAGACGAGTCCCTGAAGTATCTGATATGTTAGAAGAAGGTGAAGGTATATGAGCAGGGATATTCTTAGAAACAATTACATTGGTATTGTCCTGTACAGCAGTGGTATCACTGACACAGGCAGATACATCAACATCCATAATACAGGTGGTAGAATCACGTCGCTGTTCAAGCTAAGCGAAACTTAATCTTTTGAAGTCACAACATCCGAGGCATTAACATTAACTTCACGCCCCTCTGATGATCCCGAAGGAAGCTTGCGAGAGGGCACATCTGTTGAATCTCTTGATTCAACAGATTCAACAGCCACGAGAACGCTTCTGGTGAAATTGAGAGGAAACTATGGAAGAGTCCACAAAGACGGTTGCCTTACCAGGAGGAACATCTATGGAGTCAAGTGCCTCAGAGGAACCACGAAGGCGTCTCTTTGGCAGTTTAGCTAATTTAAGTTTCCTTTTTGGAGAGCGTGTGGCAGCGTGAACCTCTACCACAAGGACACCTTAGCTAAAATCTGAGAATTATCATCAGTT
This sequence comes from Petrolisthes cinctipes, assembly GCA_033782935.1. Classification (NCBI taxonomy): domain Eukaryota; kingdom Metazoa; phylum Arthropoda; class Malacostraca; order Decapoda; family Porcellanidae; genus Petrolisthes; species Petrolisthes cinctipes. Next base: position 41,514 of record JAWQEG010009389.1, read on the forward strand.
GAAGGGTCACCAGAATGAGTGTCTGATAAAGTTTCAAAGACATAGAAACTATTATGTAGTGAAACCTTAGAAACGGTCCCCCTAGAGAAAGAAGCAGCCACTTCTTGAGAGAGTTGAGAGGGTGCTGCAACCGATTTAGGGCGAAGGGAGGAGTCGTATGTCTTCACACCACCTTCCTTCTTACGCCTGAAGTTGAGTTGCTGTCTGGCACTACCAATGCTGATGAATTGGGTATTAGCCAAGTGGAGGATATCCTGCTCATGGAGGTACATCTTACATTGGCGAGAACGTAAGGGGTGAGCATCCCTGCAGTAAAAGCAGTAACTCTCTGACCGACACTCAGAAGTAAGACGTGAGTCAAGAGCAGAACAATTACCACACCTGGAACGGTTGGTGCAGTTCCTCCTCCCATGACTAAACTCTTAACAACAGAAACACTGTAAGGGACGCTCAACAAAAGGCTTCACCTCAAAGGAGGTGGGGTTAATGTTAACACGATCTGGGATATGCGAGCCATAGAAAGTGAGGATGATCATATTTTTACTGCCTTTCATCTTTGTTACTCATTGGACACTGTCTGGGCACATAGCGAGAATGTCCTCTTCTGAGAATTCATACAGGTCCTCATTATATATACGCCCCTTGCTATAATTAAATGTTCGATGTGGTTTGATAGATTCAAACATGCTATCAGAAAGACAGGGGAGATTGAGGAGCATCATGGCCTGTGTAAGATCTTTGGGTGAGGGGAAACACGTGGAGGGAAGAGCGTAAGGAAACAAAGAAAATGGAAGGTACATGAAGGTATGAGGGGAGGGGGACGTGGAGAGAATAGAAAATAGAAAAGGAAGTTATAGGGTAAGTACGAAATGTGGGAGGGAACATGTGGCGGAAGAATGTGGTGCAACAAAGGGACTAGAGGATACGTGAAACAATGGAAGGGGCTCGTGATGAGACAGAAATTAAGGTACAATACGGAATAAATAAGGTATGGGGGAAATTAAAATGAAAGGAAATACTGGAGGGAAACACATGGTGTGGAGAAAATAGTGCTAAAATAGGAGAGCAATCACATTGGTAAGAAAGTGGAAGAGCGGTGGAGCACACGTGGTGGGTAAGGTGGAGGTGAACAAAGGAGTTGAAGGGCACGTGGGGAGGAAAGGAAATAAACTATAATTATTAGGGAGTTTTTAGAGGGAGACGATAAATGTGTGGAGGGTATGTTGGATAATTGGGGGGGGGGGAATGTAGAGGATTATGGACGCGATGGTTGTTAGAGGGCCGCTGGTTGTATCTACGTTCGATGAGACGTTGGTGATGCTTTGATGAGTTGTGTTGTTGTAGAAAGAGGAGGTTCACTGGGTTGTTCTTCATTTGACGCGACATTGGTGAAGATTTGGTGGGTTGTTTGTTGTTGGAGTAGGTTGTGCCGCTGGGTTGTTCTTCGTTCGACGAACCGTTGGTGAAGCTTTGATGGGTTGTTAGTTGTTGGAGTAGGTTGTGCCTGCGAGTTGAGTTCCGGGGTCACCAATTGTAACAACTTGGTAGGTTACTAGTTGGGTGGTAAACTCGCAGAGTACACAGTAATACTTTATTGATGTAGCTTCACAGTTGTATTGGTACACTCTATCACGCTGGACAATATGAGGAGGCGAGGGGCACGTAGTAACAGGGAATTGATTGATTGATAATAGATGCCACTAGGCATCTGGCGGCACAGCAGCTAGGGTCATATACCGCCCAACATAAAATGGTCACCTGCATCATTAATATAATATGTACACACACCAAACAGGCTTCACCACCCACAAGGGATAGGCAGCATGATTAAAAGGACATATAAACTAAAAGGCACATTTATACTAAAATAACCTGATTAATTAACTTAAGTAAAATCCAAGCAATTAAAGTCCACACTGGGAAATCATCAAGCATCACAATTGCAAATTTATATATCTCCCCTCAAACCAGCCCAACAGTTCTCCAAAACTTCTCCCCCCAGCTCAGACATATCACTAACCAACCTGACCTCATCCTGGGTGGTGATTCAACGCCAAGACGTCGGCCTGGTATGTCAACAACCCAGACACAGACAGAGGGCTTGAAATTCTCTCACAAACAGACAGCTTCATTTCATTAAACAACCCACAACAACACACTCATATCTTTCACCAAGCCCTCTTCCAACCATCCTCTCCCGATATATCCTTCTGCTCCCCCAACCTCGCCCCCAGAACATCATGGAGGGTGGTCAGAACCCTCGGCTCTAACCACCTCCCAATCATAGTCACCAGAAAAACAAGAATCACCCCAGTTGGTCACAGACACACAGACACAAACTACAAAAGTGCCAACTGGGAAGCCTTCACTACTGAAACAGGACAACTCTTTGAAACACTGAACAGTACACCCATCACAAACATCAACATAGCTGTTCAAAAATTCAATACAATTATACAAAACGCAGACAAACATCACATCCCGAGAGGTAACAGAAGAAAATACAACCCCAACTTTACAACAGAAATTCAAGACCTCATCAGACAACGAGACACACTTAAACACACATCCCCAACTCCTCTTACACAACACACAGTACACCAAATACAAGCACTAAATACAAAAAAAAAACAATAAAATTAAAGAAAAAAAAAACACTAAACTGGCAAAGGGTTAACACACTTGACCATAAAACAAACACCAGCAAACTATACAAAACACTAAGCAGCATCACACTGTCCAACAGCAACACTACACAATCACATACAGCCATCATAACAACAGACACCATACCCTCTAACAAACAACAAGCAAACACCCTCATCCAGCATTTTTCTCACGTCAGCCACCTTCACTCTCACCCTGAAGACCGACAAATCATTAGACGTAAGAGATATACCCCCACTGACCCAGACTATACACCATTCAAAAACTGTCATATAA
>JAWQEG010009390.1:0-16619 GCA_033782935.1 Petrolisthes cinctipes
CCAATATTAACTTTTCCCCGTTCCACAGGCCTGATAGACTACAACTTCCTGTGCTTCCATAAAGGTATACAGGAAGTGCTTGATGTACGCACCAACAACAACAACAACAACAACAACTACTACCACCATTATCACCAACAACAACAACAACAACAACAACAACAACAACAACAATAGCAACTACTTAACCACAGTGATGATACCAACTCACCAATGAACCAACATTATAGTATTATAAAATCCTCTCTGTCTCTGTCTCTCTGTCTCTGTCTCTGTCTCTCTCTCTCTGTGTCTCTCTCTCTCTGTCTCTCTCTCTGTCTCTGTCTCTGTCTCTGTCTCTCTCTCTCTCTTGTCTTGTGTTGTATGCATTCACTGCCGTCATACAAATCAATTTTGTGTAAAGTCGGCCAAAAAAAAAAAAAAAATGTTGGAACTCCCGTATGGATAATTCGATTTAATTTCAAGGTAAGGGAGGATTCAATATCATTTTGTTCTTTATCCTATCTTCAAATACCTCTCTCTCTCTCTCTCTCTCTCTCTCTCTCTCTCTCTCTTGTCATCCTATCTTCAAATGCCTCTCCTACCTCTCTCTCTCTCTCGTCATCCTATCTTCAAATACCTCTCCTATCTCTCTCTCTCTCTCTCTCTCTCTCTCTCTCTCTCTCTCTCTCTCTCTCTCTCTACTCGCTTTAAAAATAGGGTTTCATTACAAACAGTACACTACTAATACATAATAACAACAATAACAGTGTAATAAAAGGCATTACTGTTATGGAGAGCATTTATGTACAGTCGGAGGCAAATGTCCATGACAGGTTTTATCTTTAAGGGGGTGCCGGAGTAGGGGACAGGCTTTGGGGGGGGGGGACTGGGGGGTGCGGGAATAGGGGGACAGGCAGGCTTGGGGTGGGTAGAAAGCCTGTCCCCTATTCACGCACCCCCCAAGCCTGTCCCCTTACTCCCGCACCCCCCAAAAACCCCTAACTCCCTCCCCCCCCAAGCCTGTCCCCCTATTCCGCACCCCCCCAGTCCCCCTATTCCCGCACCACCCCCCCAGTACCCCTATTCCCGTACCACCCCCCCAGTACCCCTACTCCCAAAACCCCCCCAGTCCCCCTATTCCCGCACCACCCCCCCAGTACCCCCCCACCCCCAAGCCTGTCCCCCTACTCCTGCACCCCCTTTAATTCATAATATTGTCAGAGGTGTGTATTACCCCCCTAAGGAGAGAACCTATTATGGTCGCCTTTTTTTTTTTTTTTTCCCTCCCAACTGTCAGGGGATGGATAGTACAAAGGATACGATAAACACGGTGAACCCAAAATGTACATAAATTTACACTATTTACAAGTGGGTTTTGACACACTCCGTACTGTAACACTTCCAGGATCTCTGGCTAACACACAAAATATGAAGCATCTATTTGCATAACGAGATAAGCGACACAACTCAAGTTTTAAGAAAAATGGGTTTAAAGTTTAACATCTGTGCACAAAAGGTTATAGTCTCTCTATTTATACTTCATTTTAAGCCTTATTAGAAACTCCAAAAGGGGATATGGACTTCACCAAGTAAATTGTAGATGTTTACTAAAGGGGAAGACAGTGCTAACTCAATTTCACCAGAGGTGGTGTTTATCCCGTTATGCAAATAGACGCCTCAATATGTCCAGGGTCTCTGGTCACCACACAACTCTCAACTCTGGCACAGACAAAGTGGGGCTCACTCCTCCTTCTGTGACTGTAGGCTTACTTCTCCCGTCCCCCACCTCAAACACCCTCAGGTTAACTTGGCAATGAATCACTGCCTCCAACATATTAACAGAAAACAAAACACGAAAAAATAATACTGTGAAATACACCAACAATCATATAACATTTTTCTTTTTGTTTTCATAACATTACTCTTTAAGTTTATACATATCAATATTCTTCATACATAATTTAATACTTTATGTAGAACCCCAAAGTACCCCAAAATGAATACAAATTATTTTTGTTTTCCTTAGTCGTTTGACACCAACAAACAATTTGAAAAATCAGCGATATGATCTGAAACACGCCCGAGAGACTCCCAACTGACGTTTTCGAAACTATCTACCCTCTGAGTGCTGATACTGTTTTTAAGTATTGTACATACTACCCCCATTAATTATGCAGTTGTATGTGTGTAAAATCATCCAACAATTGTTTAAAGTAGGAATATTGTTGATAACTGCCTGCCTTATTCAACTCATGTCAAACTAGTATTTCAAAAACATTCCTGATGCATACTATGACGTGGTACAAGTATGGCGACTCCTTACAACTGAGCCATCGTATCGGTACCACGCCATCATCGACACTACAGATGTTCTTGCATACAGCCCAATGCTTCATAGTGCATTTGGTAACACTAATGGGTTGTATTATTAAACCACTTCTTCAAGGGTAAACCTCTTTGTCACTCAGTTTGTAGAGCAAAATAACACCGACTGAACGAGTAACCATGAGCCTTTTCCTCAAAGAAATAGTTTAATATTACCATCATTACAAAACACAGCTTGTTGTGTTTCTGACCCAGCCATGTCTTTAATTAAGGGGAGATATTCTTGATGGTAAATTGGAGGGCTAATGAATCTTCCAGCCATGACACAAAACAATGGATCCCCTTATAGTAACATTGAGGTGATTCATTTCCTGGCATAGTATGGAGGAATCAGTAGCGATCCAATATACCAAAGAGTGAATCCAACCCATCCCTTTACCCTCTCATCCTTAAGAGTTTGTACTATTGGCTACAAGAATTCGTATACACGCTGTTGTTTTCCAGACCCTACAACATAAAGAAGATGAAAGACTACATAACTGCAATACAACATTATTATCAAGTTTGTTGTTTTGCAATCACTGAGTCACTTGGTAGATCTTATCATGCTGTACTTCCAGAATAATGACCTCTCTTTCCATATAGCCTGTATAAAAATTCCTGTACTTCTTCAGTTGATATCACTTCACTGTAATGGGTTTGGAGATGGTCACTTTATATCATCCCCTATACCATTCAGTGAGTCACAGTAAGTCCTTATTATTAACACTCATAACCAGACAACAATAATTATGTGTTGAGAGAACATTTTACTTAACTTGCTGTATCCATATATTCAGTGTAGATTTATGGTAGTAAATTTCCAACTGCCTCTCTCTCTATAAATTCAGTGTAGATTCATTGTAGTGAAAATCCAACTGCCTCTCTCTCTATAAATTCAGTGTAGATTCATTGTAGTAAAAAGCTAGTTGCTCTCATCTAATTCAGTGTAGATTTCTCTCAGCCAGTTTAAAGTACTGTATTTATATGGTTTTTATCACGTAAATAGACTTATATGCCAGGGCCGGTATTCACAAAACATTTTAAAGTTTGGATGTATTTGTATATTTGCATTACTGACCTCACCAAACTGTTTCAGGCACATTTCAAAGCAGTGAATGGTTTGTTATTCTATTTATTCAATTAGTATGAGCTTATGTTATGATTTCGAAGCAGTTCCGTGTCCCAGTCCTTGCCGTGAATGAAAGCTTACAAACAAAATTTTTACTTAAGCGTGAACTTTGCTTTTGTGAACACCGGCCCAGGAGACTTCATGGGTGAGTGGGTGGCTGGGGAGTTATCTAAAGGAAACATTAAATTTTGTGATGGCCAATAAAAAATGTTCAACTGACATCTTGGTTCATGGTTAAGGGGGGGATACAGTGTTGGTAAATCTGGAATAAATGATTCCTCCAGACTACTCCAAGCAACAGGCCACTATTATTTTTGTTAAGGGGAGAGTATACTTATGTTACATTGGAGTGTCTTGATTCCTCCAGAGTATGCCAGGAAACAGGACCAGATGAACAAAAATAATGGTGGCCTGTTGCTTGGAATAGTTTGGAGGATTCATTATCTACAAAAATGACAAAACTATACCCTCCCCTTAACTTGGTACTGTTTCCTGGCATACTTTGGAGGAATCAAGGGACTCCAATGTATCTAAAATATATCTTCCCCTTAACGCAATTCAGTTGATTAGTTTTTATTCCGGATGGTGAAATATTTACTTCCCACTGGGTTTATATAAAATACTGACAAGATTGCTAAGTAGTAGCATTGTGGCTTACAATGCATCGCAAACCACCACTGTAAAATATTAATGGGGTGTTAAATCTCGAACAACTTATGAGAGAGAGAGAGAGAGAGAGAGAGAGAGAGAGATTCCTTCAGAGTATTCCAAGCAACAACAACAGGCCACCATTATTTATGTTAGTCTGGTCCTGTTTCCTGGCATACACTGGAGAAATCAAAGCACTCTAGTATACCTAAAGTGTATTATTACCCCCTTAATAAAACACACAAATAAACACATTAACACACACATCAGGTCTGGAACTAATATTGGTTGTGGTTGTTGTGGGAGTGATGAGGACTTACTGTGTTGTAGAACTAAGACTAATGAAACAAATGAGATGGTAAGATTATTTTTATGTCCACACCATCCATTTTGTGTTTTGACCTTCATTTTGTTGTCTGTATGAAATATATTACAGGTATATATTAATTTTTGCTATATCTCACAATAGTTTTGTTTATATGTGGGAAAAATTATAATTTAATATTTTTGTTTATTATTATTATTACTGATTGTCACGAGTCAGACATAATACTCGTGACGTAATTTGAATTACAGAGAGTGGAAAATTCCATACTGGTCTCAATATAGAATGTTCTAGAGAAGGTTCTGGAATATTCCATTCATGAGACAAAGGAGATGGGTGCGGGTTAATCTGCAGGTAGTCTTAATCCGCTGGTAGTATCCGAAAATAGACCAGGTAATTAGAAAAGGGTCAGGAAGGCTGGGTTTCAACTGAATTTGTCACATTCAGTCATATAGGTGTTCGTACATTAAGTACATCTTGTATTGATAAATTATGCTACCAGGGTAACTTATGGTATTGCAAATGATCGTGAAGTGGAGGGGAATTATCGGGAATTATTAGCACGCCATAGGTAAATTGCAATTGCAGGTATAACTAAGGAATGAGAGGGTACCATGTAAATCGTAGCCAGTTAGGAAAAACGAACAAAAATAGGAGGAGGAGTCAGAGAAATTTTGAACCAGTTAAGGAGGAAGAATTGGGTCAGTTGGAACAGGACACTTGAAGGAAGGACACACTCGTCAGCTTCCCTTACCTAGATCAATCCTCCACGTGTTGAGTGGGGAAGGATCAACGTAGACGCCGAATTCGTTGTATATTACACGATTCACAAGGCTTTACAGTTGTATACTGACTAGTTGCATTGACGCTGGTTCGGTAAGTGAATTAAGGTGAGGGAGAGCTGGATCTTTGAAGAAAAATTACGAGTGTGTTGTGAGACTCTAAATTATTCCCAAGTGTGAGACATTAAGAAATATTCCAACTCGCGTAACAATTGATAGAATTACTACAAGTGTTAACGTAACCTAGACTATCGTCACGTATACGAACGAGACGTAACGAGAGCGAGTAGCTAGTTAGCGTTGCGTGAGCGTGAGTTGTGTGTGTGTGTGTGTGTGTGTGAAATTAATTTATTCATGTTGGCATACTGGAGTTGAATAAATATAGAAAATTTGCAATTGGTTGTTTAAATGCACCAGTAGATTTGTTATCTATATAAATACATATATATCGGGAAGAACCCTTAACATAAAAATTTATTATGTGCGTGATGATTGAGGCCTAAACGGGGAGTTAACCCTGAGTACTTTCTTCGCTGCAGCCAACCAACGAAGATCATAAATTAACCGGGCAAGGTAAGTTGTAATTGCCATATTATAAATTACATTATCTATCATTCTCACATCACCGTCACATATTGGCGCCCGAACAAGGGGCCTGAGCGTTGTATTAACTCCAGTCACACACGCGCACACTTTCACGAGTAGATAGTCATAACTGTCCAGAAATTAAGGCAACCGAAACGATAGAAAATAAATTAAAAATGTCTACCGTACAAGAATTGTTGGGAGAGGCTCAACTATTGGGAATTGAAAATAAGGCCGAACTTCAAGTATACGTGAAAACCCGCCAAGAAGAAGAACGGCTTGAACGGGCTGCCATAAGAGAAAATGAAAGGGAACAGAGAGAGCAAGAAAAATTGAAATGGGAACATGAAAAGGAAGTATTGGAACTGCAAGTACGTGCGAGTGAAAATCAAAGTGCGAGTGGAAGTAATGTCGCAAGCTTAACCACCGTGACCCCAAGGTTACAACTGTCAAAATACGTAGAGGGAGACGATATCGAGCCGTTTATTGAGCGATTCGAAATGGTTGCAGACACTTATAGATTAGATAATGATATAAAGAAGCTCGAGTTTATTAATTTATTCGATGGAAAAGCACTTAGTATTCTCCACCGACTCGACAGTACCGCCAGAGATTATGAGAACATGAAAAAGGCTTTGTTACAGGCGTATGGGTTGACGGTCGATGACGCTAGGAATCAGTTCTGGCGTGCATCCTTACAGGATAAGGAGACTGTTGCACAGTTTAGTGCACGTCTGACCAGTTACCTGGATCAGTGGTTAGATAAGGCCGAAACACCTAAGACTTTGGAGGGGGTAAAAGACTTGTTGCTGCGCACACAGCTGGAGAAGTCTTGCCCTCCAGAATTGTCGGCTCAGCTGAAAACCAACAAGGTGAAAATGTTGCAAACGATGGTGGATATGTCGGACGCACATTTTACCGCGTATGGTTACCATACGCGGATTCAGTATAATAAGAAAATTAATCAGTCGAATAAGCCTTCTCAGAACTCTGCTGTTTCATATAACCAGTCGAGTAAAAATCAGTCACAGCAGCAGAGTCAAATTGTTCGTCCGCAACCTAAACCTCATTTTAATCATACCCAGGAACAAGGTAATAATAATCACTATTCGCAGCAGTCCAATCAGTACCGTTACCAAGGAAAAAGTAACTGGAAAAATAGTAATAACCATAGTGGAAATAAAGGTTATTATCAGCGATCGGCAGCTGCAACACATGGTGAACCACAGTATTCACCTGTGGCGGTTCAACCTAGGGTAGAACCACGAGTGCCTCAGTCGGTTCACGAACCTCATCAATTGTGACTAAACGCGACAGGAGTCTCGAAAGGTAAGTCTGGTTTTCATATTTGTCCGGGAATTGTTAACGGGATATCTGTTGAAGTCTTTCGAGATAATGGGTCATCGGGGTGTTGTGTCGCTGATGGTTTAGTTGCTTCTAATGATTTTACAGGGGAGCAGGTAACTATCACTATGATTGATGGTACCAGGAGGCTCTATCCTCTTGCTAAAGTTGCAGTGGAGAGTCCATTCTATACAGGCCAGGTAATTGCAGCAGTCATGCAAAATCCTGTGTCAGATTTGGTAATAGGAAATATACCAGGGGTTAAGAATGCATGTTCAGTGGAAATTTCCACACAGACTGGTGCAGCTGCTGTAACCAGGGGTATGGCGCAGGCGAAGAAAACGGTTGTTCCACTTCAAGTGACAACTGCCGCCGACCTCGTAAATTGCGAGGATGTAATTGCTGAGCAAGCAAGTGACCCTTCATTGGCACTTGTTCGCAAGCAGGCACTTGAGGGTGAGAGTAGAGATCGACAGGGTATTGTAACCAGTTATGTCAGGAGGAGAAACAGGTTTTACCGACGTACAGTAAACCCCGATGGGGAAGAGAGGGTTCAGTTTCTCGTACCAGAGAAATACCGACAGGCTGTGTTTACCCTGGGTCATCATTCTATATTAGGGGGTCATATGGGGATGAGGAAAACAATTGATAGGATTCAGTCTCATTTCTATTGGCCAGGTATGGGGAGAGAGATAGGGAGATTGTTGAGGTCATGTGACGTTTGTCAGAAAACGTGTGACAGGGGTCGGGTGAAGCCCGCACCTCTTAATCCTCTACCGCTAATCTCAGAATCATTTGAGAGAGTAGCGGTTGATATTGTTGGACCGATTATTCCGAGGGCTACGGACGGTGCCAAGTATATTCTTACCTGTGTGGATTTCGCGACCAGATGGCCTGAAGCAGTGCCTCTGCGTGATATTGAAGCCACTACAGTGGCTGAAGCCTTGTTGGATATATTCTGTCGTGTCGGCATACCAAAGCAGGTATTGTCCGACCGAGGCAGTCAATTTACCTCCGCGATGATGGAGGAATTGTGGAGATTACTCTCAGTTAAAGGGTTGAGGACAACGCCTTATCATCCAATGTGTAATGGGTTGTGTGAGAGGTTTAATGGTACTCTCAAGAAAATGTTGAGGAGGATGGCAGTAGAACAACCTAGGGAGTGGTCCAGGTATATCTCGCCACTACTGTTCGCGTATCGCGAAGCACCTCAGGCATCGTTGCAATTTAGTCCATTCGAGTTAGTGTATGGTAAACCTGCTCGAGGACCACTTCAGGTTCTACGTGAACTTTGGGACGATGAGGAATCGGATCCCGTGGTGAAAACCACTTATTCTTATGTAATTGATTTGGCAGAACGATTACAGCAAACCTGCGAGATTGCAAAGCAGGAGTTAGCTAAAGCAAAGGAGATTCAGAAGTCCTACTATGATAGGAAAACTAAGCTCCGAACGCTACAGGTAGGGGGGAAGTGTCTCGTTCTGTTACCAACAGCTCATAATAAGTTGTTGGCTCAGTGGAAGGGTCCCTTTGAAGTAGTCAAGAAGGTGAATGACCTTAACTACATAGTTAAAATCAAAGGTGAAGCCAAGCGGTTCCATATTAATATGCTTAAGGAATATTACACCACCCAACAGGGGTGTACTTCCATTGTTACCACATTTGGGGCAGGCTGTTGTAACATCACCTCAGAACAGAGTGAAGTGTTAAGTCTAGTCCGTGGTCATTTTCCCCAGCAGTAGACATGGTTAGCGCTGCTGTGGTAATTCCCGAGGGTGACGAGGGATATACTCCCAGACGGCTGAAGCTCGTCAAGGTGAGACAGTGGCTGAGGTCTCCGTTTCGGAGAATTTAAGACCAGACCAACTTGCAAGAGTCAATGCGGTACTGGCAAAATATTCACGTGTGTTCTCTGACAGGCCTGCTGTTGCCAACGTAGCCTGTCATGAGATTCAGCTTGCGAGCGACACACCAGTGAGGGTCAAATTGCTCGTTAATTAGTGTTAACCGAGTAAATATTCATGCAAAGATCGACCGGCAGAAGTATCCTCCGGGTCGAATTGCTCGTAATTGTTACCTCTCCGAGCGCAACGAGCACGAGTCTTATGCGACTCAGATCAAGGGGTTTCCTAGAATTGGGGAAAAATCCGATGTTATATGTATTGTATTTTGTGCAACTTATCCAAGACACGGATTCTAGCGGTTTACTCTGATCCAAGGCTCGGATAATTTACTAACAATATATTGCCTTCCAGAATTATCATTGCATTATTTTGTGTAACCTTATCCAAGACACAGATTCTAGCGGTTTACTCTGATCCAAGGCTCGGATAATTTACTAACAATATATTGCCTTCCAGAATTATTATTGCAGTATTTTGTGTAACCTTATCCAAGACACAGATTCTAGCGGTTTACTCTGATCCAAGGCTCGGATAATTACTAATATATGTATTGCCTTCCAGAGATATTGTTGCATTTCCTACATATTATGTAACAAATACACTATGCATTACATACACCACACTTATATATTGCTTAAATGTGTACAAATTGTACTGAGCAGATATTACCAGGTACATTCATTCTTGTCTCGGAGTTTCTTCCTAAGATTGAAAAGCTAAAGTAACTGTTGGGAGTTTTCCACTCATTGGCAAAAATGAACACGTAACCGGTGATAGTAATTGACACATACAAGAATAAGTGAAGTGTGGATGAATTGTTATTGTAATAGTTATACATGCAAAGGCGTTGTTACCACTTCACGAATCTATTAAACATTGCATAGAGCAATGTCTCTTTGTGTGGGCGAATGTCACGAGTCAGACATAATACTCGTGACGTAATTTGAATTACAGAGAGTGGAAAATTCCATACTGGTCTCAATATAGAATGTTCTAGAGAAGGTTCTGGAATATTCCATTCATGAGACAAAGGAGATGGGTGCGGGTTAATCTGCAGGTAGTCTTAATCCGCTGGTAGTATCCGAAAATAGACCAGGTAATTAGAAAAGGGTCAGGAAGGCTGGGTTTCAACTGAATTTGTCACATTCAGTCATATAGGTGTTCGTACATTAAGTACATCTTGTATTGATAAATTATGCTACCAGGGTAACTTATGGTATTGCAAATGATCGTGAAGTGGAGGGGAATTATCGGGAATTATTAGCACGCCATAGGTAAATTGCAATTGCAGGTATAACTAAGGAATGAGAGGGTACCATGTAAATCGTAGCCAGTTAGGAAAAACGAACAAAAATAGGAGGAGGAGTCAGAGAAATTTTGAACCAGTTAAGGAGGAAGAATTGGGTCAGTTGGAACAGGACACTTGAAGGAAGGACACACTCGTCAGCTTCCCTTACCTAGATCAATCCTCCACGTGTTGAGTGGGGAAGGATCAACGTAGACGCCGAATTCGTTGTATATTACACGATTCACAAGGCTTTACAGTTGTATACTGACTAGTTGCATTGACGCTGGTTCGGTAAGTGAATTAAGGTGAGGGAGAGCTGGATCTTTGAAGAAAAATTACGAGTGTGTTGTGAGACTCTAAATTATTCCCAAGTGTGAGACATTAAGAAATATTCCAACTCGCGTAACAATTGATAGAATTACTACAAGTGTTAACGTAACCTAGACTATCGTCACGTATACGAACGAGACGTAACGAGAGCGAGTAGCTAGTTAGCGTTGCGTGAGCGTGAGTTGTGTGTGTGTGTGTGTGTGTGTGAAATTAATTTATTCATGTTGGCATACTGGAGTTGAATAAATATAGAAAATTTGCAATTGGTTGTTTAAATGCACCAGTAGATTTGTTATCTATATAAATACATATATATCGGGAAGAACCCTTAACATAAAAATTTATTATGTGCGTGATGATTGAGGCCTAAACGGGGAGTTAACCCTGAGTACTTTCTTCGCTGCAGCCAACCAACGAAGATCATAAATTAACCGGGCAAGGTAAGTTGTAATTGCCATATTATAAATTACATTATCTATCATTCTCACATCACCGTCACACTGATATATTTTTATTTTACATATTTTTTCAAGTTCTGAAAATTTCATGTTATCTTTTATTTGTTTTCAGGGTTTTGTGGATACGTGTGTATTCTGAATATAAGTTAATACATTTTTCTTGATTTACAAAAGAATTGAAGTATCCGAGGTAGAATACTCTATGTATAATTTTGATAAAGGTTATACACAGATATATACAGTAATCCATTGTTGTCTTTCAGTTAATTAGGACAAACAGTACTGTGATCTAAAATTTTAATAACATGATTATACAGACTCAGTTTAGTGTTTACTTTATCATGCTTATTGTAACCTTGGTGTTGGTGGATATCATTATTATTATTATTATTATTATTATTATTATGAGGTGGTGCAAAATCATACACGTGTTGTATTTTATTACCAAAATATTTAATACGATGGAAGGAAAGTGTTGGTGGATATTATTATTTTTATTATTATGAGGTGCTGCAAAATCATGCACGTGTTGTTCTTTATTACCAAGATATTTACTAAGATGGAAGGAAAGAGTTGGTGGATATTTGATTGTGACTGTACAGTGTGTGAAGTGACTGAGATGGTTACAAAGATACAAACCTCACTTTGTTATATTAACTACCATAATAATATATGTAAAGAAATGTATGTATAATAATAATGTTTGTGTGATTAAATGAATGAGTTAAAATTAGGTGTAAGGGTATTTTGTATCAATTATTCATTAGAGATTACTTCAGTGTATTTATAGTTAAAGACATACAGAGAGAATTCCAGGAGAAATTAGCTGTATAATTTTGCAACGTCATAATAATAATAATAATAATAATAATAATATTCACCAACAATTTCCTTCCATTGTAGTAAATATCTTGTTAATAAAGAAAGAAATAACTTGTTAATAAAGAACAACACGTGTATAATTTTGCAGCACCTCATAATAATAATAATGATAATAATATCCACCAACACTTTCCTTCCATCGTAGTAAATGAGGTTGAGAGAGGATGGACGGAATATAGAGTCACACTAATGGAAGTAACAAGAGAAGGTTTGTGGTGAAATGAATGGGTGAAGATGGAGAGAAAGAGAAACATGATGATGATGATGGTGTTAAGAAATGAGGCAGGCAATAATAGCAGAGAAGAAAAGAACTTATAGGCGTAGGGATGTGGTGGCCCCATCGCCCACTCTGTTTACGGAGTGCAAGTAGCCAAAGCCCTCGGGAGCAGGGCGGTGGATGCTTTCCCAGGCAGATAAACTCCTTGAGAGTGAAATGGCTGGAAAGCTCGCCAACATGCGCATGGTTTTAGCACAGCTGAGCCTTGCGGGTGCAGGCAAACAGGCAAGTTAGCTGCCTACTGCGACTGCAACACTCTGGCGAAGTGTTCAGGTAATTAGCCAAAGAGACCAAGATGAACTCAGAAAGAAGAGCAATGGCCCCCAGTCCCGTGCAGCCCTTAAATGGACAGGGGGTGCAAAGAATTACACGGTTGCCTCATATACAACATAATTCTCTAATTAATGCAAAAAATATGTTAAAAATTGGTAATTGGAATGTAAGAACACTCAATCAGGACAGTAAAATTGATGAGTTAGTGGCGGTTTTCAAAAATTATGGACTTGATATTTGTGCTCTAACAGAGACTAGATTAAGCGGAACTGATAAGCTGGATTTGTGGGATGGTTTACGTATGTTGGTATCTGGACGACAGGATGGAAGGCATTATCAGGGTGTAGGATTACTACTGAGTTGTAAGGCAAATAAGGTTTTATATGAGTGAGAAGCTATAGACGAGCGACTGCTTTATGCACGGTTTAAGTCCAATCATGGCAACATAAGTATGTTTGTGTGTTATGCGCCTATTAATAATGCACCGGATGAAAGGAAAGACGCATTTTATGAAAGATTGCAGGAAGTGGTAGGAAGAGTTCCAAGACATGATATATTGGTCTGCATTGGCGACTTTAATGCAGTGTTGGGCTGTTCAAACAAGGGATTTGAGCAGTGTATGGGTAAAATGGGTGTTGGTAGAAGGATGACTGAAAATGGAGTGAGGTTTGGGAGCTTCTGTTTGGCTAATGATTTAGTCATCGGCGGTACACTTTTTCAGCATTGCAACATACACAAGACAACGTGGGTGTCACCGTGCGATAATTACAAAAATCAAATTGATCATATTGCTGTCAGTAGAAGGCATAGAAGTTCTTTGCTAGATGTTCATGTTAAACGAGGAGCGGATATTGGTAGCGATCATCAACTCATCATTGCAAAAGTAAAGTTTAAACTTAAAAGTCAGAAGAAGGAAAGATGTGGTACCCATGGGTATGATATTGATGCACTTAGAAGGGAAGGAGAGGAAAGGGAAGAGTTTCGATTAGAATGCAGAAATAGGTTCTTGGTGCTGGATGCGTTGGAAGAGGGGGAGAGAAGTGTGGATGAGGTGTGGGTGGATGTGAACAAAATTTTGCATGAAACTGCTGATCGTACGATCGGAAGAAGACGTAGATGTAGGAGAAATACATGGATGTCAGATGAAACGTGGGATATGATAAAAAAGAGACGTGAAGCGAAATTGAGGAGTGAGATGCATTGTGATGATGATAATGAGATTGAGATAGCAAGAGCTGAGTATTGGAGTTTGCATTCAGAAGTCAAAAGGTTGGCAAGGAGAGAGAAAAGAAGATATGTAGATGGAAAGGTTACAGAAACTGAAATTTTAATAAATAGAAATGATGGACAGAGTTAAAGGATAGCATATGAATCAATTAGAAAACTGAGTGGCAATGCAAAGAAACGCAAGGAAATACCTGTTAGAGATAGGGATGGTAATTTACTGACTAAAGATGGAGATTTTAAAAACAGATGGAAAGAGCACTTTGAGATAGTTCTTAATAGGCCAATACTGCCAGAAGAAGATATACCACCTACTGAGGAAGATTTAAATATAGAAACAGGAGAGATAAGGATGGGGGAAGTGGAGAAGGCAATGAAATAGTTAAAGAATAATAAGGCACCAGGGGAGGATGGTTTATTTCCAGAAATGTTTAAAGTGGAGGAGGATAGATTAACAATGATCTTGACCAAGTTATTCAATAGGATATGGGTAACAGGAATAATACCATCAGATTGGAAGTATGGTGTGATTGTTAAAATTCCCAAGAAAGGAGACCTGAGTGAATGTGGTAATTGGAGGGGAATCACTTTGTCACCGATAGCTTTGAAAGTGTTTAGTAGAGTGTTGTTAAATAGTGGTTGATGATATACTTAGGAACGAGCAGGCCGGTTTTAGAAACATTAACAATATTAAATTACTTAACATTTACCTGGTTATAAAAGAACAAGGTAATAAATACATACATACAAATTGAAAATGTTGATCAGAAGTGCACCCCCCTAATACCCCCCAGCCCCACCCACCCCTAAAATGGATAGTACTCACCCTAAAACAGTTAGTACTCACCCTAATATTATTAAAGATGAGTTCCTTGGTGTTTGGATCATCGTTGGTATGCTTACTAATGGCCTCCTCCACATTGGTAGGGGTTAGGGAGGTGCAGGAGTATGGGGCTGTCTTGGTGGGGGGTTTAGGGTGGTGCGGGAGTAGAGGACAGGCTTTCTACCCCCCCCCAAGCCTGCCCAATACTCCCGCACCCCCCAACCCGCCCCCAAGCCTGCCCCATACTCCCGCACCCCCTAGTCCCCCACAAGCCTGTCCCATACTTCCGCACCCCCCAACCCCCCACCAAGCCTGCCCCATACTCCCGCACCTTCCTAAGACAGCCCCATACTCCCGCACCCCCCTAAAACCCCCAAAACAGTTAGAACACACCCCAAAACGGTTCGTACTCACCCTAATGTTGTTGAAATTGAGCTTTTTAGTGTTGGGATCATTGTTGGTAAGCTTACTAATGGCCTCCTCCACATTGGTATCATTGGGTGGTTCCATAGGGAGGGGTTTGAATTTGGTGGCCTTGGTAATACCTCTCCAACCCACACCAATGGTTAGTACACACCCTAATACCCCATCTTCAATCTTGGTGGGGGGTGCGGGAGTATGGGGCTGTCTTTGGGGGGTGCGGGATTATGGGACTGTCTTTAGGGGGGTGCGGGAGTATGGGACAGGCTTTCTACCCCCTCCCCCCCAAGCCTGCCCCATACTCCCGCACCCCCCAGTCACCCCCCCCAAGCCTGCCCCATATTCCCGCACCCCCCCAACCCTCCACCAAGCCTGCCCCATACTCCCACACCCCCCAGTCCCCGCCAAGCCTGCCCCATATTCCCGCACCCCCCAACCCCCCACCAAGCCTGCCCCATACTCCCGCACCCCCCTAAGACAGCCCCATACTCCCGCACCCCCAAAACAGTTAGAACACACCCCAAAACGGTTCGTACTCACCCTAATGTTGTTGAAATTGAGCTCTTTAGTGTTGGGATCATCGTTGGTAAGCTTACTAATGGCCTCCTCCACATTGGTATCATTGGGTGGTTCCATAGGGAGGGGTTTGAACTTGGTGGCCTTGGTAATACCTCCACAACCCACACCAATGAATTATAGAAATTCTGGGTTGTCTATAGACTCTAGAGGATAACAACAAAAATTCCATCAACAACTATGGGCGAGTAACGAATTTATACATACATACAATTATTTTGCGGAATATTTGAGACATTTGTATATGTAGCAATTAACAGCAGTTGTAGTTTCTTACTATAATTACTGTTACTATCATTATCATTCAAATTATTACAGTTATACTGCTATCTTCACTATCAATATGTTGGTATCATTATTACTATAATCCTTAAATAAATTATGTAGGGAATGAGACCAATTAATAATTTCCTAGCACATTTCTAGTGCATTTCCCACCTCAGTCTAGCTCATTTTTGTTGGTCAGGTTTGGCATTGTAATTGGCAACACTGTTAAATTGGCAACATTGGTACGACTCGCTGGAGAGTGGAGGAAAATCGATTCAACAAGTTGTGTTGTTTGTGAATAACAGAGCAATTTATTATATTATTACCATGAATATTGGGTTTACTAAGGTGAGATTTATATTGTTTAATAGTAATATGAAGTAATTAACATGTAAATAAATATAGTTTATTGGGTAAATATTGAAAGATTTACCGTTATTGCGTACGGTTTTTCTACCTTCATTACCCACTTATTTAGACCATTCTAAGACTATTTTCTTCTATGGCATTTCCTCCGCAAATGCCCCATTTCCAAGATAGAGCATATTCAAATGGGGCATTTTGAAATTAGCCTGACCTTACCTGACCTAACCTAACCTAGACTGCATCAGACTACCGGGACCTAACCTGGGCAAACTATCAGGACCTAACCTGGGTAAACTACCGGGAAATAACCGTGATAAAGTACAGGAAATGACCGGGGCAAAATACTGGGATCTTGCCGGATCTGGCAAC
>JAWQEG010009391.1:0-17599 GCA_033782935.1 Petrolisthes cinctipes
AGTGGGGGTAGGTGGAGGATGCGTTGGTAAGAAGGGAGGGTAGGGGTACGCACAGAGGGATGGTGGGGGTAGGGGGAGGATGGGTTGGTAAGAAGGGAGGGTAGGGGTAGGGGGAGGATGGGTTGGTAAGAAGGGAGGGTAGGGGGAGGATGGGTTGGTGTGGATAGACATGGGTGGATTGGGTCGAGGATTGTATGGATGACGGGAAATATTGGGATGGTGAAATATGCGTGGGTGTGTGCATATGCACCAGTGGGTGAAAAGAGTAGGACGGGGAGAGAGAGGATGAGTGTGTTTTGGGAGGAATTGAATGCATGCCTGAGAAAGATTGATAATGGAAGGAGAGTGGTGATGATGGGAAATATAAATGGAAAGGTGGGAGATGAGGAAGTAGGAATTAATGTGGGTAAATGGGGTGTAGAAGGAATAAATGAGAATGATGAGTTTCTGGTGTATGTCTGTGCTGAGAGGGGGTTATTCTTGGAAAACACCTTATTTCAGCACAAGATGATCCACAGGTATACATGGAGAAGAAGGGATGAGAGAGGAGAGCAGGAGAGTTTGATTGATTATGTGGCCGTGGATGAAAGGTTAAGGGACCCTATGATGTAGTCAGAAAATTGGAGGTTTGTGAGTCCTTAAAATTTTGCCACAAAACATCACCCATAGTCAGGAGGAATCACAAGCCTCCAAGTTTCATACAAGATTACAGGGCCCTTAAGGAAGGATGTGGTCGATGCAAAAGTGGTGAGAGGAATGTTTATTATTATTATTATTAAAAATAGACCAGAGACACAAAGCTGGGAGACAATGCAAGCATTCTATCAATCCGAGGACCCCAGCCCCATGGATACAACCTGAAGAAAAGAAGACAGCTTAGAGAAAGAAAGATGATCGGTTAGCTTAATAAAAACATATTAGCCCTACTCTTGAAACCAGCCAGTCCTACACAATCAAAGACAGATTCATCAAGGCCATTCCACAGATACAACGATCGACTGTACTGACAGGTTCTACAGCGCGGCAATACATAAGCAAACGTATAGGAGTCCACTCCACCACGAGTGACACGAGCTGGAACATACAGAGGTGGCAGAGAGGAGTTAAGAGGATGCAGCACATTACTTCTGATCTTGAAGAGCAGGCACAATGATGCAACAGAACGACGGTGACTCACACAACAATCAAGTAAACCGCCGGTAAGAAAATTAGCATTGGAAACAATCCTATCCAGCAACTTGAGATGGCAATCAGCTGCTGAACACCA
Organism: Petrolisthes cinctipes; assembly: GCA_033782935.1. Lineage (NCBI taxonomy): Eukaryota > Metazoa > Arthropoda > Malacostraca > Decapoda > Porcellanidae > Petrolisthes > Petrolisthes cinctipes. Next base: position 1,268 of record JAWQEG010009391.1, read on the forward strand.
CACTCGAGAACATTATTTCAACAGAGGCAGCACAAAGGAGTTGTAACACCGCAGTAACAATGAGTGATCTCCGAACACACACCAAGCTCTACGCATCATACCCAACTTCTGGGAGACAGACCTTGAGATTGACCGAACATGCCTCTCAAAAGTCAGCTTGGCATCAAATGTAACTCCCAGATTAACCAAATTCTCTGACCCCTCCAATACAGTCCCACCAAGAATCAAGGGTGACGATAAAGGGTACACCGTGTGAGACCTAGAGACGACCATTGCCCTAGTCTTGCCAGCATTCAACCTCATACCTCACAACCTGCACCAATCACTAATCCTAACCAGGTCACGATCCAATGACTGATCAACAGAAATCCTGGCACCAGGGGTCAGCACAGCAGCAATAAGAGTGGAGTCATTTGCATAACCATACAGGTCATTCTCCAAGATGTTAAAGAGTTTAGAGGTATACAGTAGGAACAACAACGGTCCTAAGACACTACCTTGGGGCACCCCAGACACTAATTCAACTCTTCCACCCCGCACACCATCCACAACAACATACTGGGATCGAGCAGTGAGGAATTGTGACAAGACAGACAGGACTGAACCGGCAACACCAATACATCAAAGTCTGTAGAGGATACCCAGATGGTTTACCCTTTCAAACGCGGCAGAAAAGTCAAGTTGCACCAGTCTAGCCTCACGACCCAACTCCAAAACATTCTGCAGTACATGAGAAATACACTGAAGTGCTTCACACGTGCCAAGACCCCTTCGATATGCAAACTGTGAGGGTGGGAATACACCATTACGTTCCATGAAGTTACTTAAATGCACAGCCACCAGCCTCTCAAACACCTTAGACAACACAAGAGTGATGGAAATCGGCCTGTAATTGCCAACTGAAGATGAAGGAGGGCCCTTGGGAATTGGGGTAACATTAGCAGACCTCCAACATTCAGGAAAACTCCCAAGACGAAGTAGTCTCATGAAGACCACACTGAGACGGGGAGCTAGGACATCAGCTGTCTGTTTAAAGAACAGAAGAGACATTCCCAAGGGGTCAATACCCCCATAAGAGTCCAACTCATGAAGGAGTTTTTTTTAACTTACCTTGACCTAAAGGCAAATGAGGAGAGACCAAGACAGGGGTGACATATGGAGGGCAACTCTACAGACTCCCTAGGCTGCTTGCTATCAAAGTGAGCTGCAAGAAATGCAGCCTTACCACTGGTCTACCACCTTCCAATGCTCCGACCATTTTGCGGTGTTGGTAAGGATGAAGGTTAGGGCTAAGTGGGAATATGGTAGGAGGGATGAAGGGGTGAGGAACAAGAGGGAGGTGGCTAGTGGGAAATTAGACGAAGCAGAATATAGGGAGGAATATAAGAGGAGGGTGGGTGAGGTGCTGGGGGATGCAAGGATGGGGATAGGGGAAGGAGTGGGAGTGAATGATGTGTATGAAACATTCAAAACTTTAGTGTGTAGGGCAGAATCAGAAGTGGTGGGGTACAAAGGACAAAAGAGGGGGAAGAAAGGGAGTGCATGGTGGTCTGAAGAAGTGATGGATGCAGTAGAGAATAAGAAGAAGGCTTTTAGGAGAACCCTGTAGAGATATGTGCCAGAGGAGGTGAAAGAGAGATGGGAGAGGGAATGCAATGAGTGTAAAAGGAAAGTGAAGAGGATAGTGAGTGAGAGCAAAAGGAGAGTGGATGAGGAGTTTGGTAGGAAACTGAGTGAGAAGTTTAGAGAAAACAAGAAATTATTCTGGAAGGAGGTGAAAAGAGAAAGAGGAGAAGGAAAGTCTGGTAGCATGAGAATGAAGAGAGAGGATGGAGATACTGTGAGTGGAAGTGAGGAAGTGAAAGAAGTGTGGAAGAGGCATTTTGATGGTTTGATGAATGGGGGGACAGGAGGGGAGGCGGTGGTGACATGCATGGGGATGGAGGCAGGTGGTAGACGACAGGGTGTACAGGAAGATTTGGGAAGGGAAGAGGTTAGGAAAGCAATAGGAAAGTTGAAGATGGGAAAGGCACCGGGGGTGGATGAGATAACTGCAAGAGCAGCTGAGGTGTGGGGGGAAGAAGGTGGTGGAGTGGATGCTGCTTATATGCACTTTGGCTTGGAGACAAGGAGAGGTGCCAGAGAACTGGAGGAGAGCCATAATTGTGCCTCTGTACAAGGGGAAGGAGAGTAAGGATGAGTGTGGTATCTGTAGGGGAATAAGCCTTCTTAGTGTACCGGGGAAGGTGTATGGGAAGGTTCTTACTGAGAGACTGATAGAAGTAACTGGAAATAAAGTCAGTGAGGAGCAGGGAGGGTTCAGAAAGGGTAGAGGATGTGTGGACCAGATCTTTGCAATAAAATCAACAGTGGAGAAATATATTGGGAAGGGTAGGAAGTTGTATGCTGCGTTCATGGATTTGGAGAAGGCATGCGATAGGGTTGATAGGGCAGCTATGACGGATGTATTAAGAATTTACGGTGTTGGTGGGCGCTTGCTGGAGGGGATTGAGGCTTTCTATATAGATGCAAAAGCTTGTGTGAGGGTCGAGGGTGATTTGAGTGAGAACTTTAATATCAGTGTAGGATTGAGGCAGGGGTGTGTCATGTCACTATGGTTGTTCAATATCTTTATGGATGGTTGCATGAGAGAGATGAAGGCAAAGGTAATAATAATAATAATAATAATAATAATAATAATAAACGGTTTATTTCTTTGGCAGCCAAACTGGCTGAAAAAATACAGTTCTAGTGTCATTGCAAGTATAAATAATAGAAAAGTTATAAAGGGTAAAATACAGTTATAAAGTCATTACATGTATAAAATAGAAAAGTTAAAAGGGTAAAATACAGTTATAATGTCATTGCATGTATAAAAATAGAAAAGTTAAAGGGTAATGTAAGAAGTAAAATTGCAATCTTTGGTACAATAAAGTAAAAATTAGGTATAAGAAACATGAAGTAATGACTGGCATCAGTACAGAAACATAAAAGTTAAAAAGGTAATTTAAAAGAGTAAAATTGTGCAATATGGTAAAAATTAGGTATAAAAAAAAAAACATATATATATATATGAAATGACGTGACCAGCATCAGCACAAGAAACATAAAAGAAACTAACATTGTTTAAATCTGATAAAGTTGATTATAAAAGAGTAACAGGATTGTAGTAAAGCATAAACATTTACAAAACTGGTCCAGTTAAAAGAGACATTAATTATTGTTGATAAGACTAACTATGGTTGGAACTGGGCTGTTTTTGTGGCGGTCAGTTCTGGAGCGTATGGGCACCAGCTTGTTGTGAGTACGCATGGAGCGACGGGGGGGTGGGGCGGGAGGAGGGAGGAGGTGACGGTGGCAAGGGTTGTTGAGGAGCTGTTGGCCGAAGTGGAGGAGTCTATTGGTGTAATGGGTGTTTAGTGGCTTAAGGCCGAGGGTGATTAGTGCGTTACTGTATCCTGCATATGTGGTACCAAGGATGATCCTAACTGCTCTTTTCTGTATTTTTTCAAGTTTGTTGTGTTGAGTAGTGTTGAGACTGGATGACCAGGAAGGAGAAGCATAAGTGAGTTTAGGAAGAATAAAGGTATTGTAGATGTTTGTAAGCTCATGTGTGGGCAGACCTAATGATTTAAGGCGGCGTAACATATAAAGTCGGAAAGAGGAGACTTGTGTGAGTGTGTCAACATGTTAGTCCCAGGAGAGTTTTCTATCTATAGTGATGCCTAGAAGTTTAGCTGTGGGGACGACTTCCAGGACGTGGTCTCCCAGAGTAAGGACAGGGGGTGGGGTGGGGGTGGTGGCGAGGTCAAAATGAATGACAACGGTCTTCTTGTTGTTGATGGTGGCGTGGTTGTCAGTTGTCCAGTCGAGGAAGCTGTTAAGGGTCGTCTGCAATGCTGTGTAGTCTTGTTTGTTGTTGTTGATGGCAGCTGCGAAGGTGGAGGGCCTGGGTGCGAAACTGAGGTTGAATGGAGTAGATTCGTCCTTGGTTGCAAGCTTATTTGCGGATGACACTGTGCTGTTGGCCGAGAGTGAAAGGGAGTTACAGAGGGTGGTGGATGAGTTTCAGTCCGAGTGTAAGCGAAGAAAACTGAAGGTGAATGTTGGTAAGAGTAAGGTGATGGTATTTGAGAGGACCAAAACAGAAGTAATTGACTTTGCTACACCCTATAGAGTGGCTGTACCAACTGGGACTGAATGTGAGATAACTTTAAGGGGTGAGAGGATGGAGGAGGTGAGGGAATTCAAGTAACTGGAAACAGTTCTGTGTAAACATGGAAGGAGAAATCAGGGAGAGAACAGTGAGGGGCAGGCAGGTCATAATATCACTGGGGAGGATTATGAAGGGTAGAAGTGTGAGTCATCATCAAGTGTTCTGCCCTTGGGCAGGTCCTTTCATGGATCATACCCTCTCCATCTCTCTCTATCTTGAGCTAACCTTTTTAGCTCCATATAACTTTTGTTCCCTCTAAGATCATCCAGCATTGCTTTCCTCCTCCTTCCTCTAGCTCTTTTCCCTTGGTATCTGCCTTCCATCACCTCTCTTAGTAAACCTTCTCCCCTCAACACATGACTAATCCAGTTCTTTTGTCTTCCCTTTATCACATTAATGAGGTTCCTTTCCTCTTCCACCTCTCGCAGCACATCGTCATTTCTCATATGTTCTCTCCAACTTATTTTCAACATTCTTCGCCATATCCACATTTCAAAGCTTTATAATTTCCTTTTATCTGCTGCATTTATTGCCCATGTTTCTGCACCATAAAGTGCCACACTCCATATCAAGCTCTTCACCAATCTCTTCTTAAGTTTAAGGTTCAAATTTCCTGTCAAAAGGCGTCTCTCTTTTTCAAATGCAGCTTTACCCATTGCAATTCTGGTTCTTATTTCCTTACTGCACCTTCCATCATTTGTTAGTATACTGCCAAGGTATTGGAAACTGTTAACCTCCTTTAAATTTTTATTTTCTATCATTATTTTAATAGGGGCTCCTTGTCTTTTGGCAATTCTCATTACTTTGGTCTTTGATTCATTAATTTCATTCCATATTCTTCAGCTGTTCTATTCAAACTTTTAACCATTTCCTGCAATCCCGTCTCACTGTTACATACAATTGCCTTGTCATCTGCAAATCTAATTGACTTAACCATCCTGCCACCCACTCTCACTCCCTCCTCCAGTTCCAACAATGCTTCATTCATCATTGCCTCTGCATACATGTTAAATAATACTGGAGATAGAGAACATCCCTGTCTCACACATCTTCCAACCTCTCCAGGTTCTGATTCACCCTCAGCAATCTTACCCTTACCGTTTGATTCAAATACAAATTTCTTATCAACCTACGATCTCTCCAGTCCACACCAATTTCTTTCAGTATCTCAAACAGTTTTCTCCACTGTACTCTGTCGAAAGCTTTTTAGAAACAACAAAACACACAAAAATTTCCTGATCATTCTCTATCATCTTTTCACTCATTATCCTCATGATACCAATTGCTTCTCTCGTTCCACACCCAGCTCTAAAACCAAATTGATCTTTCCCTATGAACTGTTCAGCTTTATTCGTCACCCTTCTAGTAAGTACTTTCAGTATTATCTTAGAAACATGACTAACTAGACTTATTGTTCGGTAATCTGAACATATTACTGGTCTTGTTTTCTTAGGGAGGGTTATCATAATAAGGTTTACAAAATCAGATGGCCATTCACCCTCTTCATATACGTCTTTAGTAATTTCTATCAATTCTTTTCTTGCTTCTCCGTCAAGATGGAAGTGAAAAAGGGACTGAGAAATAGTATAATCCTGCCAACACTGACATATGCGTCGGAGACATGGACATGGAGTAGGGCTCAGTAGTCTAAAATAGGTGTGGTGGAAATGAGTTATCTTAGAGGAGCACGTGGACTTACTAGGTGGGAAGGAGAAAGTAATGAGAGTGTGTATGGGAGATGTGGTATGGGTGAGAATGCAGTTGGTATTGAATGTGGAGTGGTTGAGAGAGTGAAGCGTAATAATACACTGAGATGGTTTGGACATGTGGAGAGAATGCAAAGTGTGGAGTTTGTAAAGAAGGTGTACGATAGTGAAGTTGTGGGACCTGGTGTGAGAGGCAGACCACCGGTTAGATGGCAGAACAGAGTGGATGAGTATGTGAGAGAGAGAAGTGTGATGGGGGGAGAGGGGATAAAGCAAGTGAGGAGGGAGTGCGTTAACAGGGAAAACTGGAGACTCTTCTGCCGTGGCCACCCCCTTGGTGGGAGTTCCCGGAGGAAACGAGGCGTCGGAGCTATAGATAGATAGATAGAACAGGACACATAACAAAACACAGAAGGACACACACACACACACACACACCAAGACACAGAAGGAAACACACACACACACACACACACACACACACACACATCATATCCATGGATGGAGGTTATAACACCAGAAGATGTCAACACCAAGTGGGAAAATTATCACTCATCAGTCATGGAAGCCTATCACCATTTCTTCCCATCCAAAACATCCAGAAGACATCCATCTGATCTCCCTTGGATTACCCCCAGAATCAAGCTACTCCTGGACCAACGTAACCAGGCTTTTTATATCAACACAACCCACTACTGACAGCTGAGGAACCAAGTCATACGAGAAATTCGTGAGGCCAAGAGGACATACTACCCCACCAAAATTCACCATCTCCTCCAAAGTAACACGAGTCAGTGGTACACAAAGATTAGAGACCTCTGTGGCCAGGGTAAGAAACTAAACCCTATTAATTGTCCCACCGATGTGTCAGCGGAGGAGACAGCAGAAAGGATTAACACCCATTTAGCCACTATCTGTCAAAGCTTTCCTTCACTTAACCTCTCCCTCCTACCAGCTTACGTTCCCCAATCCTCCCCCTTCCACTTACTGTTAAAACATTTCAAGATGCCAAAAAGCTTCTTAGCCTAAAATTAAAAAGATCCACCACCCCCATTGACTTGCCTCTCAAAATCTATAAGGAATTTGCCCCAGAACTAGCATTACCCATCACCTCAATAATTATAATCAATGCCTCCATCAAACAAAGTAAATGCCCAGCTGAATGGAAAACCGCCTATATAACACCAATCCCCAAGTTGCCTAACCCTCCCACACTTAATGATCTCAGACCAATTGCCATCACTCCCATCCCAAGTCTCATTTGTGAAAATTTCATCTTCAGCTGGGCTTATAGCACCATCTGTGAAAAAATTGATAAGAAGCAATATGGCAACATGAAATCAACCTCCACCACTCATTGCCTTGTCAGTTTGCTTGATTATATTCATCAGAATCTTGACAAACACAAAACCTCCCTCGCTCTAACTTTCATTGACTTTAGGAAAGCTTTCTACTTAGAAGACCACACTACCGTCATTAAAAAGGCAATACACCTGGGCCTCCCTGACTACCTAATCTCCTGGCTGTGTGACTTCCTGAGTGGGCACAGACAGGTCACACGGTACCAGAACACCACCTCCACCCACCACCACCAGACCTTTGGAGTCCCCCAGGGTACTAAAATTGGGCCTCTATGTTTCCTAATGTTAATAAATGACGCTCTCATAGACACACCACATCACTGGAAATATGTAGATGACTGCACTGTAGGGATCACCATCAATAACGACTCTCCAAACTACAGTTTTCTACAAAATATCCTCGACAGTCTACAAATCTGGACAAGGGAGAACCATGTTACCATCAACCAGAACAAGACCGTGGTGATGCATGTCTGTACATCTACAACTCCAGTCCCACCACCAGTTGTTACAATTGGCTCCCACTCACTTCATGTGGTGCAGTCAACCAAACTACTGGGGGTCACCATCGACAACAAACTAGACTGGAAGCTGCACACCACCAACACCATCCAGGCATCCACCTACAGACTGCACATGCTCAAGACAATGAAATCCCTGGGTGCCCTACATCAACGACTAAGGGATATCTACACCACCTTCATCCTCTCTAAACTGACGTATGCTTCTCCTGCCTGGTCATCTGCACTAAACACCACGCAGATGTGCCGGCTCGAACGCGTGCAGAAAAGAGAATGCAGGATAATTTTGGGACCAGCATACACCACCTATCAACAGGCGTTAAGTTCCCTAAACCTTTCCTCACTGAAGGAGAGGTACCGTCATAACCTGACCAAGTATGGAGAGAGGCTACTATCACAACCTCGCCATCGCTCCCAGCCCAACCCACTCCATCAATGGCCACCCGTCACTACAACAAATTAAAACCCTTAAGGGCAAGAACCGACAGGTATAAGAACAGCCCAATACCTACTATTGTAAATATCATCAATAATAAATAAATATCCCATATGTATACCTGTAGATCTATATGTATATATATGTATATCATAACACATACTATATCATTCTTTCACATTGTCGCACCTCTATATTTTCAACCCCAGGGCTGCACTATGTCGAATAAACCGTTTATTATTATTATCAGGACACATAACAAAACACAGAAGGAAACACACACACACAACAGGACACATAACAAAACACAGAAGGACACACACACACACACCAGGACACATACCAAAACACAGAAGGAAACAACACACACACACACACATACACCAGGACACATACCAAAACACAGACGGAAACAACACACACACACACATACACACACACACATAACAGGACTCATACCAAAACACAGAAGGAAACATTACAACACACATACAAACACACACACACACACACATACTAAGACACACACACACACACACAGCAGGACACATTAAGACAGACTCAAAAATATCAGCCTACTTAGTAACAATTACTTTCAGTACCTCAGTGTAAAAAACAATGGCGAAAAACATGGATTGTGAGACGTATTAGAATTTAGACAGGAAGATAGAGGGAATCAGTGATGGGGTGACAGAGAGGAGGGTAGGAACCAGGAAGGAGTTGGAGAGAGGGGAGAGGGGTGAGTACGGATGGACCTGGGTACAGGAAGAGGAGGAAAGGCGAGGCGGTAAGAGAAAGAATAGTGACGTCACTCCATAAATTTCGCGATTTTAGACCAATGGCGAAAGAACGATTAGAAGATAAGTGAAGATTATAATTATTTTGTATAAATAAATTTCCTTGTATAAACATACTACAGAAGCAGATGAAAAAGCGAGCGGTGTGTGAGTGTTATAATCCATTAAAAAATCTATTTGTAATTCTTGCCCGTGTGGAGAAATAGATGCATGATGACTCGGCAGTTCCTCTGCTTACCACTCATTCATAACAGTTTAACCTAGCAAACTCAGATACATAATTAACTACTGTTTATAACTATGGTTGTTAAAAGCAATAGGTTGAATCGTACGTTTGGCAGCGATCCCACCTTCTGGAGACTGGCTGAGAGGCAAGATGATAGACCATAGAAACTGTGATAGTACCACACTCTTTTCAACTTTTCAAAGTTATTCTGTAACGTACCTACACCTAAACTATACCCATAGAATGCTTAAACAATGTAGTTTCTTAAGAGAAATAGCATATTTTATTATTATTTATCAATTCTCCATATTAATCTAGTATTTCAGTACGAGAATAACTTTTCACATATTCTCCATGACAGTCGTATTTATTATACTTGTAATATCTTTCTTAATAGGGAACTGAACACTTTTTGGCATATATCAGTTAAAAGCTAAGAAAATTTGGCCTCTAATGAAGTCTGAAATACCACAGTATATGTTATACTGTGGTGATATCAAGTTTATGAAGTGAAATAACGGTCAACAGATTATTCGTGTTTATCTTACACGTGATATCACCTATATTTCAAAGGCGATTATCTTGTTTATAATATGCGAAAATAGGATGGCGCTTGTTGAGTTGTCGTCGCGATAGCGCCATATGTACTGTACAATATGTACTGCCTAAAACAATGATGTATTCTTTACCTAGATAAACTTTGTACTATGCAAGAAGCAGATTAAGTGCATACTTGGTGAAATCATCACAGATGTAGGTGATGTTGGACAAGTGTCTGTTATTGATCTTGTTGACGTCGAGGAAATGTTGCATGAAGTCGACAGCTGTGATATCTTTTGCCTTCTTAGCAAACTCTCCCGTCAACCTACTGTGTGGAATATACAATACACAACTTTCAATCAGTACCCAATTCAATTATTTCAATCAATCATCAATTCTCCTAATAAGCAGTTTCTGGATAAATATTCCAGGTATCCTCTGACCAACTTAGCGAAAAATAAATATATATAACGTTACTAAATCTATCCGTCACCCAGGACTGATTTATTGTTGCAACACGCTAAACCACATTCTCATCAAAATGTTATCTTAATCGGAAGTATAATGTTCATTGTTATAATAAATGTTCCAATCATAATATATATATATATATATATATATATATATATATATATATATATATATATATATATATATATATATGCGTAAATCCACAAGGAAGGAAAAATAAACACGGAGTCCCAAGCGCTTTCGTGTATTCACATCTTCAGGGGAAATACAGAATGTAGAAGAATGGTTGGCGAGAGACACCTTATATACCGATACACTTAATAACTAACTGGCAACCTGAAGGTGTTGCCACTGCGAGTTCAAAGCAATATACACCCATATGGTGCTACAAGGATTTACCTGACATGACCTCTAAACCTAAGATTATCCTCAGTCATTAAGGAATAGCTGTTGGACTTATCTTATTAACAATCTTGTCTATGATGAAACTATCCAACTTGTACATACCATTGTTTAAATTCATATTAATATTTTCTGTGTGTTTAAACAAACTTGACTCTATGATGTTTCTATTTACGGATGAATTACAAGACATGATTGACGAAGCATTATCCCAGTCAATACAATGAATAAATAAAGCATTAGATTCTTGTCCGGTCCTAACACTATATTTATGCTGTTTGTCCCTGGTTGAAAGGTCTTTTCCAGTTTGTCCTATATAGAACATATTACATTCTTTACAAGGTACTTTGTAGATACACCAGCATGAGGAATTGGGTGAATTTTTGATCAAAATTTTCTTGACTGTGTTATCATTGCAAAAGGCAACATTAACATTCCATGTTTTTAGAAGATGAGGGATTTTGGCAAATTTATGACTGTAGGGTAATATCAGTAAGTTTTTATTGTCACGGGGTAGGGGAGGTTCAACCCTATAAAATGATGATCTTGCCAATTTTAAGGGTTTATCCAAAAATGATTTGGGGTATTTTAATTTTGCTCCAATGTCAGAGATAAATCCAAATTCCTCATCCATGAATTCAGGACTACATACACGTAGAGCACGTAAGTACATGGAAGAGAAAACAGACAGTTTGACCTTATCGTGTTTTGCAGAGTAAAAATGAATATATGACAAAACATTGGTTGGTTTCCTGTAAATGCTAAACTTAAAGGTGTTGCCTACCCTGTGAATCAGGCAATCCAAAAATGGCAATTTTCCATCCTCCTCAATTTCAATGGTAAAATTAATGGAAGGGGCTAAGTTGTTAAGCAATGGCAGAAAGTTATCTAGATTTTCAGTACATGGCCAGAGGCAAAGTACGTCATCTACGTACCTGTACCAAACAACAGTACTGGGTAAAAACTCCATGTACAAATTACTCAAAACTGGGGAGAGTGGATTGCCCATTGCCAAACCGAATTTTTGCTCAAAATATTCATCTTGAAAAACAAATTTGCAGTCTTTAATGCATAGCTTAATCAATTTTAATATAGCATTTCAAGGCAGATTAGAAGGCATTTCTTCGAGCTATCCCAGAGGAGTGGAGAAAACTGCTGGAAGACTACGTCTACGACAAATTAAGATCAGTGAGCCACCAGCTTCATACAAAACTGAAGAGGAGACAAGCCCAGCTCATTGAAAATAGTGGTTGGACTAAGGATGCCAATCCTAGTTTCATAGTTAATTTATCAGATCGACAACAGTAAATGCTCTAGGATATGGAATGAGTTTTGCTTGCCAACAGGATATTAGTGGTGTGAATGTAACGAGAGCATTTTGTAACTTGGAAAAATACAGTGACTTAACGAGTGAGGAAGTTAGTCTGTGTAAAGGAATTGTATATTCTGCTATTTCAAAACAGTCAATTCCAAATTGCCCTAAAAGATTTACCTCTGCTATTAAAACCTTGAAAAATGACAATGAAATGCACATTACGAAAGCTGACAAGTCGAATGCAGTAGTTATCATAAAAAAAGATGATTACATACTTAAAATGAAAGATTTATTAAGTGACGATGTAACGTACTCGAAGCTAAGGAAGAATCCCATTGAAACGGTGAATTCTCAGTTCAATAAGAAAATGAAAACAGTGTTAGAGGGTAATGATCAACTCATTAAATAGTTCTCCTCTCGTTCTCCTTCCCTGCACTATATGTATGGACTAATTAAGATTCACAAGCCCAATAATCCAATCAGACCTATTATTAGTTCTGTGGGATCCATCACCTATAAATTATCAAAGTGGTTAACTTCCTTGCTAAGCCCTTTAGTTGGCACAATTTCGGACTCCAACATAAAGAATAATGTTGACTTAGTAGAAAAACTTAACAATTTACAGGTAACTGGTGCATTTAAGCTTGTGAGTTTTGATGTTAAATCTCTATTTACCAAAGTTCCTGTTGACGACCTTTTGGATTATCTTGATGAAATACTTGATAATATCCCTCTCCCTATCACCAAAAATGCTATCTTAAAATTGATTAAGCTATGCATTAAAGACTGCAAATTTGTTTTTCAAGATGAATATTTTGAGCAATGGGCAATCCACTCTCCCCAGTTTTGAGTAATTTGTACATGGAGTTTTTTTAGAAGAAACTGCTTAATAACATTTTACCCAGTAATGTTGTTTGGTACAGGTACGTAGATGACGTACTTTGCCTCTGGCCGTGTACTGAAAATCTAGATAACTTTCTGCCATTGCTTAACAACTTAGCCCCTTATATTAATTTTACCATTGAAATTGAGGAGGATGGAAAATTGCCATTTTTGGATTGCCTGATTCACAGGGTAGGCAACACCTTTAAGTTTAGCATTTACAGGAAACCAACCAATGTTTTGTCATATATTCATTTTTACTCTGCACACCACGATAAAGTCAAACTGTCTGTTTTCTCTTCCATGTACTTACGTGCTCTACGTGTATGTAGTCCTGAATTCATGGATGAGGAATTTGGATTTATCTCTGACATTGGAGCAAAATTAAAATACCCCAAACCATTTTTGGATAAAGCCTTAAAATTGGCAAGAACATCATTTTATAGGGTTGAACCTCCTCTACCCCGTGACAATAAAAACTTACTGATTTTACCCTACAGTCATAAATTTGCCTAAATCCCTCATCTTCTAAGAACATGGAATGTTAATGTTGCCTTTTGTAATGATAACACAGTCAAGAAAATTTTGATCAAAAATTCACCCAATTCCTCATGTGGGTGTATCTACAAAGTACCTTGTAAAGAATGTAATATGTTCTATATAGGCAAAACTGGAAAAGACCTTTCAACAAGGGTCAAACAGCATAAATATAGTGTTAGGACCAGACAAGAATCTAATGCTTTATTTATTCATATGAGAGACAATAATCATTGTATTGACTGGGATAATGCTTCGTCAATCATGTCTTGTAATTCATCCGTAAATAGAAACATCATAGAGTCAAGTTTGATTAAACACACAGAAAATATTAATATGAATTTAAACAATGGTATGTACAAGTTGGATAGTTTCATCATAGACAAGATTGTTAATAAGATAAGTCCAACAGCTATTCCTTAATGACTGAGGATAATCTTAGGTTTAGAGGTCATGTCAGGTAAATCCTTGTAGCACCATATGGGTGTATATTTCTTTGAACTCGCAGTGGCAACACCTTCAGGTTGCCAGTTAGTTATTAAGTGTATCGGTATATAAGGTGTCTCTCGGCAACCATTCTTCTACATTCTGTATTTCCCATGAAGATGTGAATACACGAAAGCGCTTGGGACTCCGTGTTTATTTTTCCTTCCTTGTGGATTTACGCATATATATATATATATATATATATATATATATATATATATATATATATATATATCACAGGCAAACACTACGTACCAACATTAATAAATTTACTCTCTCAAGATCAATCCTTTCTTTCACAAACAAACTCCTCCTAAATTACACTTACCCTATTCCAGCGCACAGTTCAAGGACAGACTTGCCGGCGATGGGTGGGAGGTATTGCATCATATACTCCATATCTGCTTCCGCAAGAAGTGGGTTATCACAGAACACCATGGAGTCTAGTACTGCAGGTTGACTCAACCAAAATTCCCTTCTATCTTTGTCCACATCTGCCATCTTTGCTAAAACTCCTGCAATAAACACTGGGCATTAGCACCAATAGACCTTGTGGGAGTTTGTTTGAAAATTATATGTAATTCGTGTAGCATTATGAAAGCCCCATGACATATAAAGTAATATACTAGATGTTTAGCTCGTTACCTTATGATTTCACCATATTTCACGACACTACTATTGATGTTTGCTGTATAGTATAATTAATGTTGGGCAAAACCAGTCAGTTGTTGCCAATCATCAAACAGAGCCATCTTTTGTTCAGACTTGGCTAGAAAACAGATGCATACAGAGATAATCAGTTTCCTGACATACTTTGGGGGAATTGGCTGTCTTCTATTTAGACAACAGATGATGGGTATGATGTTACATTCATATAGTTGTAAAGGGGGAAACCAGTGCAACTCTTATCACTGCCCCTCCCCAATATTCCAGGATCGTCCGAACCATGTAGTGTAGGAGCCGTCAGGGTGATAAGACACATAACACAAGGAAAAATACACACAATAAAGCAATCACTCCTTCCAGCTCAGCTCATCACCAACCCGTTAACCCGACAATTGGAGCACTGTGAGCACTGAGAAAAGGGGACCCATGAGACCGAGGAATAGCGATCCGAAGACACCAGCAGAATGGGAGAGTGTAGAAACCTATGGTTCCAAGTCACAAGGCTCTCTTACAGTGACGGTGGAAGACAAGCGGCTGGTGTTCTCGGACAAGGCCTTCAGTAGTTCCAAGATGCATGAAGGCCTCCATAGATTATCAATCATGCTTGCACAAACTGAGTGGTTGTGCAGGCGTAACCGTCGTGTGTGTGTGATTGATCGTTTGTGCAAATGACTGAACAATATCCAACAAGCTTTTCATCAATCACACCCCTGTACAGTGATGCATCATAATGTGTGGTGACTGATCAGTCTTCTTGCTAGTGTGTGGCAAATTTAAATGTTTGCAAAGTCACCTAGTTTGCGCAAGCATGAATGATAGTCTATGGAGGCCTTAAGAGCTGGTTTGACTCAGCAGGGTGGGGTAGGGTGAAGGGCTTCTGTCGAGACATATGAATCATGAGCTAAATAGATTTCGAAGCTTAGAGAGAGATTGTACAGCTCCGGACAGATCAATGGTCCACACCCCATCCATCAGCGACTTGGTTTGGGCCTGGTCAGATCTGGTAACAGTTGCAGGTGGAGGAAGGGGGGATGTTAGTGGGAGAGGAGGAGAGAAATGTGGGCGGAGCTATATAGGAGGGTAACGAATGATCAGGTAGAGAAGCCGTGTGTCAGGAAGAATGAATGAAGCAGGGTCCATAGAATACATTCTATGGACCCTGGAATGAAGCATACACTGTGAACGGTATCGAATCACCAATAGTATAAAGCAGGGTTCTTCAAACTTTTTCAGTCGTGACCCAGTTTTTACTATGACATCATTCTCGCGACCCATACAGAAAGATCTTTTATAAATGATCAGAAATATCAACCAAAGAAAATACAAGACCAGAAACTGAAACGTAATATTTATGATTAAAAGGAATTCTAACCAGAATTATAAACACTGCGTCACCTACCCCTCCCTCTCTCTCTCTCTCATTCTCTCTCAATGCAATGACTTTGTTTTATTGATAATTAAATATATGAATATTCGATTATAAAAATATGTTAGGTGGATTCATGTATGAACTTCATATTTATTTTATTGTCACGAACATTATTATTCTATTTTATTCATGTATTTATTTTTGTGAGCCTGCGACCCAGTTTGGAGGAATTAGGGACCCGTAGTTTGAAGAATCCGGGTTTAAAGAAGTGCATACTGCATTAACGTAGGTGGATATAGGAGAGAAGAAATGTGATGATTTGAGGCGAGGGTGAGGGGGAAGAGGGTAAGACAAATGAAGGTGATTAGTTGAAAAGTAATAACAAATAAATATAATTAGAG